>SJXQ01012892.1:106488-159451 GCA_006408695.1 Aepyceros melampus
GGCAATCTTGATTCCAGCTTGTGCTTCTTCCAGCCCAGCATTTCTCATGTTGTACTCTGCATGTAAGTTAAATAAGCAGGGTGACAATATATAGCCTTGACGTACTCCTTTTCCTATTTGGAACCAGTCTGCTGTTCCATGTCCAGTTCTAACTGTTGCTTCCTGACCTGCATATCAGTTTCTCAAGAGGCAGGCCAGGTGGTCTGGTATTCCCATCTCTCTCAGAATTTTCCACAGTTTATTGTGATCCACACAGTCAAAGGCTTTGGCATAGTTAAGAAAGTAGAAATAGATTTTTTTTTTTCTGGAACTCTCTTGCTTTTTCCATGATCCAGAGGATCTTGGCAATTTGATCTCTGGTTCCTCTGCCTTTTCTAAAACCAGCTTGAACATCTGTAAGTTCACGGTTCACGTATTGCTGAAGCCTGGCTTGGAGAATTTTGAACATTACTTTACTAGCGTGTGAGATGAGTGCAATTGTGCAGTAGTTTGAGCATTCTTTGGCATTGCCTTTCTTTGGGATTCGAATGAAAACTGACCTTTTCCAGTCCTGTGGCCACTGCTCAGTTTTCCAAAATTGCTGGCATATTGAGTGCAGCACTTTCACAGCACCATCATTCCATATAATTTAGATTAGACTTTTCAGTCTCCCTTATATCTGAATGTGATCGTGTGTCTAGATTCAGGCTGCTGACACGTTAGTATATATATGTTTGAGGGACTTCCACTGAAGTCACCTTATAGCCAAAGGAACTTTTTCTGACCATTTGTCTTCCATCTTTCTTAGAGGTTGAAACTCAACTGTGAAACACCCATCTTGGCTCAAGGGACAACTGTGTGAATAGAAATAAAGGGTGAAGATAATAAAGTGGAAAGACAAAAGGCTAGATCTTTAACAGAGATGGTATATCTCTCTAGGTTGGCTACATCTGAACTTCCTTTATGTAAGAAAGAAATATGAACCTATATCTTGAAGTCATAGTGTTTTATTTATTTATTTATTTTCCTGATGGGTAGGCAAACTTAAACTTAGTTGACAAAAAAGGAAATAATTTTCCTTTAAAATGTCTAAAATATAATTAAGTTCTTTGATACACATCCACAGAAAGCCAATGTTAACCAGTGACAGCAAAAGGAACGTTACGTTTTATTCCAATTTTTTATTTAAAAACACACCCCTAGGAAAGGTGGTTGTTCAAATCCTTGTCTCTAATGAAACTGACAACTTTTAGAGCAATGGAAAAAAGATGTATTGGAGTGGCTGCACATTAAATATACACATTAGGGGACAGAATATGGAAGTCTCTGAATATCCTTACAACTTTTCACATCATCATTGCTATACTGAATATAATGTCTCTGCAAGGTTCATTATGTTGACACACAATCACCAGTGTGATAGTATTAGGAATTTAGGCCTTTGGAAGGTGAGAGGGTGGCACCTTCATGAATGTAATAACATCCTTACAAGAGAGACCCTAGAACCCCCTTACCCTTTCCACCATATAACACATAGCAAGAAATCAGCTGTCTATGAACCAGAAGGGGAATTCTCACCAGACATCAAATCTGTCAGTGACTTGACCTTGGACTTACTAGTCTTCAGAACTCTGATACATAAATTTCTGCTGTCTATAAGCCAACCAGTCTATGATATTCTGTTATACACCTAGCCTGAAATAAGGTAATCATGTTGGATATTAAATGCCATTGAGTTTTGATAAGGTTTAATAAAATAAATACACTAGTTTAAGAAGTTAAATTTCAGTAAGTAAATAACAGCGAGTATTTGCTGAGACTTTCTATGGATCAATTATTTTACTAAACTTTTTCCATAAATATTTAATTTTAAAAGCATTTTTAAAATATTTAATAAATAATATCACAATGCATATTAAGATTAGTTCTTAGATAAATTTTTCATTATTGAAAGGCTAAATACACAGATGAGCAATAGCCAGAACGTATATGGCAAGAAATCCCTGATCACAAAGAAAGTCTAGGAAGCCAGACCACAAGTTTTGAAATGATCAGACCAAACAACCACACTTCTAAAACTGTTGACCTAGAATTGTCAGGATTTGACCAATGGCCTGCAAGTAATTTTTCTTTTCCCTTGCTTCCACCACAGGGCCAACTAGAGAAAGCCAAGTATGTACACAAACCAGTCACATACAATGTATGGCTGCTTAGCTTGCCTCCAATGTTTCCATGCCAATAATCTCCAATTAGAAACCTTCCCTTTCTCTGTAAAATTTTCTCACATGCCTAACTGCCTCAGCATCTCTCCTAAATGCAGGTGATGATGACTGATGCCTTTTACAGATATCCTCCACTGGTTCTTGCTGGAGTGGTCCTTGTTCATTTCTACAGTGTGGAATGGGTAAACATCTCTGGGGGCAAATACAGAAACATGAATCACATCCTTGAAAATGTGTACAAATTTTAATCAGTTTTTCTATTCCACATAATTCATCCTGAAGAAATTAAATTTAAAAAAAAGAACTAGAAAAATTTACATGAATAATCTTGCATTATTATATATACTATTGAAAAGAGTAGAGCCTATCTATCAAAAATAAGAGTTTGGCTGACTAAATTGTGGTAAAGAAGAGAATAAAATAATATATTGTCATTAAAAGTATGTAGTGGAGGAGTATTTATAGACATGCAAAGTTTTTTTCAGTGTGTTTTGAGGTGAAATGAAAAAAGTTAAAGTATGGACAATACTATGTTATTATTTTTTCAATCTATCAGCAGTGATTTATCCTAGATGCTTTAAATTAAGTACAGTTCATATTTTCTTCATGGTATGAAACTATATATTTGATTGTATCTTAAGAAATAAAGTAATATTTTATTTAATTATAAAAACAAAAAACTGCTACCCTGAATTATATTGCTCGGTCCAACCAATGCAATCATTTGTGTAACATTATCTGTGCTTTATTGTGATGATATCTGCCTCAAAATGTTAAAATACATTAGTAATTATAGAAATGAAAAAATAAATGAAAACAGCCTGTTGTTCTCTCACTTATTAAACCAAATAAACCAAAGCAAATGGCAAAGCTATTAGATAAATATAAAAACAATACTTCTTACTAGCATCACAGAACTAAAAAAATAGCAAGAAATTACAGAGGTAAGTCAAATTGTAAAATATACAACCATTCTTCAACCCAAAGTGTATCTACCCCTTTGTAATGCAGTGGCCCTGGTCCAGCACCACGTTGGCAAGCATGCTCTAAGCAGGAGCTTGAAAGGTACTTATGTGTTTTGAATGTCTCACTTATATTGAAACTGAGGTCATCATCAATAAGATCTCCTGAACCATAATTTGCTTAATAAATAATAAGCTGTAACTGCCTTCACTGACCAAGCTTACTTTAATTGTTCCTGTGAATAGCACACCTTTCAAATTTTAGGCAGCCTCAGACAATGTATAACCCACTCCAGGACTCTTTCCTGGAAAATCCCATGGATGGAGGAGCCTGGAAAGCTGCAGTCCATGGGGTCTCTGAGGGTCAGACACAAATGAGCAACTTCACTTCACTTTTCACTTTCATTCATTGGAGAAGAAAATGGCAACCCACTCCAGTGTTCTTGCCTGGAGAATCCCAGGGACGGGGGAGCCTGGTGGGCTGCCATCTATGGGGTCGCACAGAGTCGGACACGACTGAAATGACTTAGCAGTAGCAGCAGCAGCAGCAGCTGACAGTATATCCCAAGATTCCTTAGCAACCTACCATAGACAACAGTTTGCAATATGGATGACTATAGTAACAGTTGCTTAAGAGTCAGCTCTTGTTCAGTTCAAGTTCCTGCTGTTTAAGACTCATTGGGACAGACCACCAAACTTCCAACTGTAATAGGGCCTAAAAATTCACCCTCAGATCATGCCAATGCTGTCATTTTCTGAATATATGTCCTATGAAAAAGCAAGTAACTCAGATAAGTCTGCAAAAAAAAAAAAAGTTCACCTTTTCTTTAATTTTAATCACATTTCCCACATCTCAGACCACCCTGTTTCTTAAATATCCTGAGCCTTTCATCTTCAGGGAGGTGCATCTTCAGGTGTTCTCCCATCTCCTCTCTTGGCTGCCTCATGAATAAACCTCTTCTCTGCTACAAACCTTGGTGTCTCAGTGTTTGGCTTACTGAATATCAGGCAAGTTAACCTGGTTCAATAGCAGTATCTTCTGTGTCAGCCACAAGGGACATACCAAGGTTAGTCCCAGACAGAGGATGCGATCAGTGAGGAGTGGTATCAGATCACCCCAGTCCTCCCAGATGTCCCCACACAGCCAAACAAGCCTCACCAAGATTTTCAAGGCTGCCTGGCTGACCATCTGAGGTATGTAAGCAATATGTACTTAGTTTTATATTTAACTGAAGTACTGTGATTGCTTCTTACATAGCATTATTACAGTAACAGATAACAGATATGGAAGCCAAAGTCTAACATGAAATAGAAAGTCCAGAAATAAACCTACCTGCTTAAGATCATTAATCAATGACAAAGGTAGCAAAACAAACAAATAAACAAAACAAAACAACAACAACAAAACATCTGGAGAAAATACAGTCTCTTCAACAAGTAGTACTAAGAAAACTGGACATGTAAAAGAATAAAATTAGAATATTCCTTCACACTATATCTAAAAATAAACTTGAAATGAATGAGAGAACTAGAACTCCTAGAAGAGAACACGAACAGAATGCTCTTTGACATAAATCAAAGAAGCATTTTTTTTTTTTAATCTGTCTCCTAAGGCAAAAGGAACAAAAGCAAAAGTCAGCAAATGAGACCTAATTAAACTTAACTGTTTTTGCATAGCAAAGAAAACCATAGACAAAATGAAAGACAACATACTAAAAGAGAGAACATATTTGCAAATAATATGACCAATAAAGAGTTAATACCCAAAAATATAGAAATAGCTCATACAACTCAATACCAAAAAAAAAAAAAAAAGCCTGATTAAAAAAAAAGAGGAGAAGACCCGAAAACTTATTTTCAAAGAGGATATACAGATGGCCAATAGGCAAAGAAAGAAATGCTCAGCACTGCTGCTGCTACTGCTGCTAAATCACTTCAGTTGCATCCAACTCTGTACGACCCCATAGACGGCAACCCACCAGGCTCCACCATCCCTGGGATTGTCAAGGCAAGAACACTGTAGTAGGTTGCCATTTCTTTTTCCAATGCATCCTCAGATAAATTCAAACCAAAACCAAAATGAGATATCACCTCATATGGTTATCATCAAAAAGTCTACCTATAATAAATGGAGGGCATGTGAATAAGGGGAACCCCAGTACACTATTGGTATGAAAGTAATTGGTACAGCCACTATGTAAAACAGTATGGAGGTTTCTAAAAAAACTGAAAATAGAAATACCATATAATCAAGCAATTCCATTCCTAGGTAACAGCACTGCTGCTGCTACTGCTGCTAAATCACTTCAGTTGCATCCAACTCTGTACGACCCCATAGACGGCAACCCACCAGGCTCCACCATCCCTGGGATTGTCAAGGCAAGAACACTGTAGTAGGTTGCCATTTCTTTTTCCAATGCATCCTCAGATAAATTCAAACCAAAACCAAAATGAGATATCACCTCATATGGTTATCATCAAAAAGTCTACCTATAATAAATGGAGGGCATGTGAATAAGGGGAACCCCAGTACACTATTGGTATGAAAGTAATTGGTACAGCCACTATGTAAAACAGTATGGAGGTTTCTAAAAAAACTGAAAATAGAAATACCATATAATCAAGCAATTCCATTCCTAGGTACATATTTAAAGTAAGTAAAATCACTAATTCAAAAAGATATATGCATACCATTGTTCATAGCAGCACTATTTATAATAGCCAGGACACGGAAGCAACCTAAGTGTCCATCAACAAATAAAAGGATAAAGAAGATGTACATATAAAGAGTGACACATTAGCCATAAAAAGGACCTAAATTCTTCTCTTTGCAATAATGTAGATGTCCCTAGGGGCTTCCCTGGTAGCTAGCTGCTAAAGAATCTGCAGGAGACCCCAGTTTGATTCCTGGGTCAGGAAACTCCCTTGGAGAAGGGGTAGGCTACCCACCCCAGTATTCCTGGGCTTCCCTCATGGCTCAAATGGTAAAGAATCTGCCTGCAATGTGGGAGACCTAAGTTCGAACCCTGGGTTGGGAAGATCCCCTGGAGGAGGGCATCGCAGCTCATTCCACTATTCTTATCCAGGGAATCCCCATGGATAGAGGAGCCTGGTGGGATACAGTCCACGAGGTCACAAAGAGTCAGACACGACCAAGTGACTAAGCACAGCACAGCACAGATGTACCTAGAGGGCATTATGCTTAGTGAAATAAGAACAGAAAGAAAAACTCTATGGTACCACTTCCGTATGGAATCTAAGACATAAAACTGTGAATGTGTATAAAATAAAAAGACTCACAGATATAGAGAAAAAACCAGTGGTTACTAGTGGCAAGAGAGAAGAAGGAGGAGCAAGATGAGGTAGGAGATTAAGAGAGAAAAACTGCTAAGTATAAAATAGGCAACAAGGATACAGCAGAGGGATATATAGCCATTATTTTATGATAACTTTAAGTGGAGTATAATCTATTAAAATATATTGAATTGTTCTGTTGTACACTTGAAATCAACATAATGTTGTAAATCATCTGTACTTCAATAAAAAAAATTAAACACACACACACACACACACACACACACACACACACACAAACTAAGTAATAAACTGGAGCTCAGATGACAAACTGGACCCAAAACTTCACTTTGTCCTGAGGACATTTGCCAAACTGAAAGAATGTATGCTTTTTTAAAATGTATATATTGCAATATGATTACCACAAAACAGACAGTTACATTCATAATCTCAGGTACTTCCTTTGTATTTGTCCTGATAACTTAAACTTTGTAACTTTCAAAAATATCACATGGTAATATTAAGTATAGTCACTGTGCTGTATATGCTTTTGTGTTTTCATATTTACAGAGAATGGGAGAGAACGTTAAATGCCAGGACAGGCCCAAGGTGAGGGTGGAGTCAAAGAGTCCATCTCCCTGCAGCAGTGACTGAGGTGTTTAATAGAGGAAGATAAACCATCTTTTTGAAAGAAGACAGCTTTCATCATAGGGCTAAAAGAATTCCAACAAATAATTTTTTAAAATAATAATAATACCAGTAATGATAAGCATCTTATTAAAAAAAAGAATTAAGTGCAATAGAAAATGAAATATCATGAACAAAAAGTAGAAGAGACAAAAAGCAGAAAAGGACTTGGAAATACATTAGATATTAGAATTTAAAGAAATATTTTTTTAAAAAACATGTATGATATCATAAGTGAAACGAATCGCCAGTCTAGGTCAATGCAGGATGCAGGATGCTTGGGACTGATGCACAGGGATAATCCAGAGAGATGATGTTGGGGCGGGAGGTGTGAGGGGTGGGTCGGGATTGGGAGTTCATGTACACTTGTGGCTGATTCATGTCAATGTATAGCAAAACGAATACAGTATTGTAAAGCAAAACAAACTAAAAGATAAAAATTAATTAAAAAAAACTTATGCTTACTGTAGTCAAAGTAATAAAAAATAACTAAAGTGATACCAATTAATAGGACACTGTAAGTTATAGCTTAGCATCTTTGAAAAAGAACTATATAGGAGTTTTAGAAATAAACACTATTGCTGAAGTTAAAAATTCAAAGACTAGCATTCAGTTCAGTTCAGTTCAATTCAGTTGCTGAGTTGTGTCTGACTCTGCTACCCCATGAATCTCAGCATGCCAGGCCTCCCTGTCCATCAGCAACTCCCGGAGTTCACTCAGACTCACGTCCATCGAGTCAGTGATGCCATCCAGCCATCTCATCCTCTGTCATCCCCTTCTCCTCCTGCCCCCAATCCCTCCCAGCATCAGAGTCTTTTTCAACAAGTCAACTCTTCGCATGAAGTGGCCAAAGTACTGGAGCTTCAGCTTTATCATCATTCCTTCCAAAGAAATCCCAGGGTTGATCTCCTTCAGAATGGACTGGTTGGTTCTCCTTGCAGTCCAAGGGACTCTCAAGAGTCTTCTCCAACACCACAGTTCAAAAGCATCAACTGTTCGACGCTCAGCCTTCTTCACAGTCCACCTCTCACATCCATACATGACTACTGGATCACTTCATGGGAAATAGATGGGGAAACAGTGGAAACAGTGTCAAACTTTATTTTTTTGGGCTTCAAAATCACTGCAGATGGTGACTGCAGCCATGACATTAAAAGACGCTTACTCCTTGGAAGAAAAGTTGTGACCGACCTAGATAACATATTCAAAAGCAGAGACATTACTTTGCTGACAAAGGTCCGTCTAGTCAAGACTAGCATTAGACATGACTATTTTATCTCTTTGTTAAGAGTGTTTCTGGTATATTTCTGTTTCTAAATTCTGTGTTTATTTTCAGATATCACATTTATAACCCTACCATTAATAAATCAGTCTGTTTTATCAAAATAGTGTAAAATTGATAGATTGGAAATTGTATTTCATTACTGCAATATTTTAATTTGCCTTTTCTTTATTTTTAAGAAGGTTGAACTTTTTTTTATTCATTACAGCTTTTTCATTTATCCTCTGTAAGTTTCTCATTGATACTTTAGTCTCCGATTCTATTGAATTATATACTTGCTTCTTATTTCACTGTAAAATAGAATATCTAAAATATTTTATATTATGATATTAGCATAATTAATTCTCTGTTACATATGGCAAATATTTTCTTCTTGTTTATTTTTTTCAGAAAATGCTTCTACTAGTTCAGGAAGATCTCTATTTTAATAAACACAAGGAAAAGTCACTGATCAAAGGGGAAGTTGGTATTGTCAGCCAAATTGAAAATTGAAAAGGGATGTCAGATAATCCCAATGATTATAATTATTTACCACAAAGGCAATCAGCAATTGTAGTGATTGCCAAAGTTAGTGCTTTTGTAGAAAGTATATTCTTTACAATGTTAATGTTCTTGTTGTTCAGTCGCTCAGTCATGTCCAACTCTTTGTGACCCCATGGACTGCAACATGCTAGGCTTCCCTGTCCTTCATCATCTCCCAGAGTTTGTCCAAATTCATGCCCATTGAGTCAGTGATGCCATCCAACCATCTCATCCTCTGTTGTTTCTTTCTCCTCTTGCCTTCAGTCTTTCCCAGCATCAAGGTCTTTTCCAATTAGTTGGCCCTTCACAGCATGTGGCCAAAGTATGGAGCTTCAATTTCAGCATCAGTCCTTCCAATGAATATTCAAGGTTGATTTCCTTTAGGATTGACAGTGTTAATAAATATGTTTAATTTTTGTTATACTGTATTTTATAGACAATAGGTCTTCTTAGTTTTAATAGAGTTCATTATGAAATGGATACCTAAAAAATATTACAGAAATAAGAATAAGTTTGTGGTCTCATATAACTTCTAATTTAATAAAATACTAAGGATTTCCAGCAAAGCTTCCCTGGTGGCTCAGAGGGTAAAGTGTCTACCTGCAATGCAGGAGACCTGGGTTTGATCCCTGGTTCAGGAAGATTGCCTGGAGAAGGACATGGCAACCCACTCCAGTATTCTTGCCTGGAGAATCCCATGGATAGAGGAGCCTGGTAGGCTACCATCCACGGTGTCACAAACAGTCGGGCATGACTGAGTGACTTCACTTTTGTTTCCAGCAAAGCAGATCAACGAGTCTCTAGTTTTGTTTTTGCTGTTCAGTCTCTAAGTTGTGTCTGACTCTTTGTGACCCCATAGACTGCAGCTTGTCAGGCTTCTCTGTCCCTCACCATCTCCCAGAATTTTCCCAAGTGCATGTCCATTGAATTAGTGATACCATCCAGCAATCTTATCCTCTGCCACACTCTTCTGCTTTTGGCTTCAATTTCTCCCATTAGTTTCAGGGTCTTTTCCAATGAATCAGTTATTTGGATCAGGTGGCCAAAGTATTGGAGTTTCATCTTCAGCATCAGTCCTTTCAATGAGTATGCAGGGTTGACTTCCCTTAGAATTGACTGGTTTCATCTCCTTGCTTTTCAAGGGACTCTCAAGTCTTCTCCAGCACAAGAATTTGAAAGCTTAACTCATCCCCTTCATGGATCACTGCCTTGTGGTGAAGGGGCTTGCATAGCTCAATGGAGCTGTGAGCCATGCTGTGTAGGGTGACCCAAGATGGATGGGTTATAGTGGAGAGTTCTGACAAAATGTGGTCCACTAGAGGAAGAAATGGCAACCCACTCCAGTATTCTTGCTGTGAGAACCCCATAACAGAGCACTAGTTTAGGAGCTCACCGAATTATTTACACTCATTTATAAAAGGATTACTGTGTTTTTCCTTTTCAGTCAATTTTAACTACTTTTCTGGGATTTCCTGTTGGCTCAGTGGTAAAGGATCTGCCTGCCAATGCAGGAGACATTTTTCAATCCCTGGATCAGTGAGACCTGTGGAGAAGGAAATGGCAGTCCACGCCAGTATTCTTTTTTGGGAAATCCCATGGACAAAGGAGCCTGGCAGGCTACAGGCCACAGGGTTGCAGAATCAGATATGACTTAGCAACTGAATGACAACAACAACAAATCTACTTTTCTATGTCTATGTATCTACTTTTCAATAGTTATGATTTTACCATTATCAAAACAGAACTTTATGGCACACATCTTCTCAAAGAAGTATTTGCTTACACTTTAAGTCATGCATTTTTTCATAATATTAACATCACAAATAAATTATGGAAAGCATTAATAATGTTATACACAATATATTAACATCAGTATTATAGTCTGTTACATTGGTATCTCACAACAAGCCATTTTACATATACAGAATTAATCTCAGGGCTGGGAAGGGGGCTGGCAAATTAAGGGCCTTGTCATGGAAGTTCTCTTCATGGCAAATTCATCTTTATTAGCATTATATTTTCAGAAGTAATTTTTCAATTTCTCAACCTAAGCCTTAAGACATCCTGAACGCTTCCATTTTTGTGGTTTGGGGAGCCCTGCAACACTGAGCAAGTACTTTAGCTCTCTGTCTGAAGAAACTATTTACATGTAACATTTAAGAGAAGGTCTCAAGACTACAATAAATAAGACAGGTTCTTGGGCTTTCTGACATTAGAGCTGATCCTAAGCCTTAACTAACATAACTGGTTTGTAGAAAGCTTTAATTTTTGTTTCAGGTTCAAATGATTTATTAACAAAAGAAGCCACTCATTTTATATAAATAATTCCAATATTTAATAGAGAAGATCTACCTTATTTTTACTGTATAGTCATTAAAAGAAAAGGGTATCAATATCTAATAGAGAAGTATCTATCTTACTTTCAATAAACAATCATTGAAAGGGAAGAAAAGTGGAATGCTAATGGAGAATAACAGTACATACATCACCAAATTGGGTTTTGACCAACATCCTGACTCAAACAGTGCTGGGGAGTCCCATTGACAGCAATCTGGGAAAATGTCCTGGACAGTATGTCTGCTCTATGGGTGAGACTTCAAACTACAGTATGGGAATTTCTGCTTATAATTCCAGGCCACAAACTAATATCATCATCATCAGTCTGGGAGCAAATTGCAGCCCTGGTTTTAAGCTAATTTTTTTTTTAATAATGTTATTTGTTTTGTCTTATAAATCTTGAACTGTAGTTTGAAATGTTGTTGAGTCCTGAATGTGGTGGGCCACACCCCTTCTAAGGGCTCAACAATTCTATGATCCATCCCTTATCTTATCTGTTCTGTCATGTGGCTTGTATTCACAGCAAGCACATAGTCAGGGTCTTATCCAGGCAAGTCAGAAGCAAAGTCAGAGACCAGTTCTGCTTTCTCATTTCTGAAGCCTGAACAAGACTGCTTCTATTTAATTTCCCAACTTCAGCCACATGAAAGACCACTGGCAGAAGAAACACACAGCTTAGCCCTGCCCAGGTTGCAAGTGAAAGTGAAGTCATTCAGTCATGTCTGACTCTTTGCGACCCAATGGACTGCTGCCTGCTAGGCTCCTCTGTCCATGGAATTCTCCAGATAAGACTATTAGAGTTGGTTGCCATTTCCTTTTCCAGGGCATCTTCCTGACCCAGGGATTGAACCTGGGTCTCCTGCAATGCAGGCAAACTCTGTAACATCTGAGCCACCAAGGAATCCCAAACTGCAAAATCATGAATGAACACAGTAGTTAATATAGTGAAGTTATTTAATTTTGAAGTAGTTGTTTTTACATCAATAGATAAAAATCTTTTAATATATTCCCAAATATCCAAATATATATTTTATTTTATTTGCATTATTACAAAAATGAGAGAAGGAAATGTTGAGGGTGAGTACAGAGATTTTCATGAGAAGAAATTCTTTAAGTTATAGGTTAGATAAGCCTTTCACAGAATCTCTTTCTTCATTTATCTTTTGTTAACTGCAAACTTCAACTAAGACTCATTCTCCATTATATTTCATAGATTTCAAAAATTCTAATCATATCCCTGTTTTATTTTGACAATGGTTACAACAATGTTAGATAGAGTTAAAAGTAAAAGATATAAATATCTTAAAAACATGAAAAACAGGATTTTCTAAGCTATTAGAGAATTATAAATGAAATCCTCAGTTACTTTCAAAACCAAGAAAACTCAAAAATTGCTGCACAATGATCAAACAAGTTGTGTCATATTTTGCAATCATGATTTAAGAATGCCACATTAAAAATTTAAAGTTGTAAAACATTATTTACATATTGAACTATTTAAGAATATTTCTGATTTAGAAAAGTATACCAATATAAATATGCTAGCAGATTCTGCTCACTGATTTTCTTTAAAATTTTATGGGAAATGGTGGTGTTTTAATATGTAGCCAATTCTGAAATAACTTTGCGAAGAATAATTTTTGTAAAATAAGAATTGTTCTGATATATCCCTGCTACTGCTAAGTCACTTCAGTCGTGTCCAACTCTGTGCGACCCCAGAGACAAGGCTCCCCCGTCCCTGGGATTCTCCAGGCAAGAACACTGGAATGGGTTGCCATTTCCTTTGCCAAAGCATGAAAGTGAAAAGTGAAAGTGAAGTCGCTCAGTCATGTCCGACTCCTAGAGACCCCATGGACTGCAGCCTACCAGGATCCTCCATCCATGGGATTTTCCAGGCAAGAGTACTGGACTGGGTTGCCATTGCCCTAAATAAAAAAAAAAAAAAATGATACTTAAAGTTCTTCTTTGCTCAAAGATACAAATTCAGCCTTCTAAGGAAGAGAACCATCTGAGACTCCTAGGATTTCTGGGCATGCACAGCGATGTAAACATGTTCTGTGAGTTCTCTTTTAATCATCATTTAATAGCACAGCAATCTGTCTCTTTTTGGTTTTATGGCAAAAGGGAAAAATGTCTTTCCTGTAGCCAAGGTTTGCTGGTTTGATTTTGAAGTCATGAAAATACACATACTACTACTACTACTAAGTCGCTTCAGTCGTGTCCGACTCTGTGCGACCCCATAGACGGTACCCACCAGGCTCCCCCATCCCTGGGATTCTCCAGGCAAGAACACTGGAGTGGGTTGCCATTTCCTTCTCCAATGCATGAAAGGGAAAAGTGAAAGGGAAGTCGCTCAGTCGTGTCCAACTGTTAGTGACCCCATGGACTGCAGCCTACCAGGCTCTTCCATCCATGGGATTTTCCAGGCAAGAGTACTGGAGTGGGGTGCCATCGCCTTCTCTGGAAAATACACATATACACATACAAATACACAGATATACACTAATGAAGAATCCAGATCTTGGTCCTTCACTTTCTTCATGAGCAATTGGGAAATTTGGTATTTTCTTAAAAATATGTACACCTTTTTAAAATTTTCCCCAAATAGTTGCATTTTATCTATGGCTCTACTAAAGGCATACTCAAGAAAGAATGAAGAGACAGAGCCAAACGAGAAACAACACCCAGTTTTGAATGTGGGAAGTAAAGTCCATTGCTGTAAAGAGCAATATTGCATAGGAAGCTGGAACGTTAGGTCCATGAATGAAGGAACTGGTTAAACTGGAGATGATAAGAGTGAACATAGACATTTTAGAAAACAGTGAACTAAAATGGACTGGTATGGGTGAATTTAACTCAGATGATCATTATTTCTACTACTGCGGGCAGGAATCCTTTACAAGAAATGGAGTAGCCATCATAGTCAACAAAAGAGTTTGAAATGCAGTACCGGATGCAGTCTCAAAAATGACAGAATGATCTCTGTTCATTTCCAAGGTAAACTATTCAATATCATATTACTCCAAGGCTATGTCCCGACAGGTAATGCTGAAGAAGCAGAATTCGAATGGTTCATTGAAGACCTAAAAGACCTTTTAGAACTAACATGCAAAAAAGATGTACTTTTCATTATAGGGGACTGGAATATTAAAGTAGGAAGTCAAGAGACACCTGGAGTAACAGCCAAATTTGGCCTTGGAGAACAAAATGAAGCAGAGTAAAGGGTAACAGAGCTTTGCCAAGAGAGGGCACTGGTTACAGCAAACACCCCCTCCAACAACACAAGAGGACTCTACACATGGACATCACCAGATGGTCAAAACCAAAATTAGATTGGTTATGTTCTTGGCAGCCAAAGATGGAGAAGTTCTATACAGTCAACAAAAACAAGACCAGGAGCTGACTGTGGCTCAGATCATGAACTCCTTATTACCAAATTCAGACTTAAATTGAAGAAAGTAGGGAAAACCGCTAGACCATTCAGGTATGACCTAAACCAAATCCCTTATGATTATACAGTGGAAGTGAGAACTAGATTTAAGGGCCTAGCTCTGATAGATAGAGTGCCTATGATGAATATGGAATGAGGTTCCTGACATTGTACAGGCATCAAGACCCTCCCCATGGGAAAAAAAATATGCAAAAAGCAAAATGACTGTCTGGGGAGGTCTTACAAATAGCTGTGAAAAGAAGAGAGGTGAAAAACAAAGGGGAAAAGGAAAGATATAAGCATCTGAATGCAGAGTTCCAAAGAATAGCCAGAAGAGATAAGAAAACCTTCCTCAGCGATCGATGCAAGGAAATAGAGGAAAACAACAGAATGGAAAAGACTAGAGATGTCTTCAAGAAAATTAGAGATACCAAGAGAACATTTCATGCGAAGATGGGCACAATAAAGGACAGAAATGGGATGGACCTAGATGTAGCAGAAGAGATTAAGAAGAGGTGGCAAGAATACACAGAAGAACTGTACAAAAGAGGTTCTTCATGACTCAGATAACCACGATGGTGTGATCACTCACCTAGAGCCAGATATCTCTGAATGCGAAGTCAAGTGAGCATGTAGAAACATCACTATGAACAAAGCTATTGGAGGTGATAAAATTCCAGTTGAATTATTTCTGATCTTAGAAGAAGATGCTGTGAAAGTACTGTACTCAATGAGTCAGCATTTGGAAAACTCAGCTGTGGCCACAGGAACAGAAACAATCAGTTTTCATTTCAGTTCCAAAGAAAGACAATGCCAAAGAATGCTCAAACTACCGCACAATTGCACTCATCTCACATGCTAGAAAGTAATGCTCAAAATTCTTCAAGCCAAGCTTCAACAGTATATTAACCATGAATTTCCAGATGTTTAAGCTGGATTTATAGAAGTCAGAGGAACCAGAGATCAAATTGCCAACATCTGTTGGATCATCGAAAAAGTGAGAGATTTCCAGAAACACATCTACTTCTATTTATTGACTGTGCCAAAGCCTTTGACTGTGTGGACAAAAACAAACTGTGTAAAATTCTTCAAGAGATGTGGATACCTGATCACCAGACCTATCTACTGAGAAATCTGTATGCAGGTCAAGAAGCAACAGTTGGAGCTTGACATGAAACAACAGACTGGTTCAAAATCGGCAAGGAGTATGTCAAGGCTGTATATTGTCACCCTGATTATTTAACTTATATGCAGAGTAGATCATGAGAAATGCTGGACTGGATGAAGCACAAGCTGTATTCAAGATTTCCAGGAGAAATATTAATAACCTCAGATATGCAGATGACACCAGTTCATGGCAGAAAGTGAAGAATTTTCAAGCCTCTTGATGAAAGTGAAACATTAGAGAGAAAAAGTTGTCTTAAAATGCATATTCAGAAAACTAAGATCATGGCATCTGATGCCATCACTTCTTGGCAAATATATGGGGGAATAGTGGAATCAGTGACAGAATTTATTTTGGGGGGGCTCCAAAATCACGGCAGATAGTGACTGCAGCTATGAAATTAAAAGACTCTTGCTCCTTGGAAGAAAGTCATGACAAATCTAGGCAACATATTAGAAAGCAGAGAAAAAAAAAAAAAAAGAAAGCAGAGCTATTACTTTGCCAACAAAGGTCGGTATAGTCAAAACTATGGTTTTTCCAGTTATCGTGTATGGAGGTGAGAGTTTGACTATAAAGAAAGCTGAGTGCTGAAGAATTGATGCTTTTGAACTGTGGTGTTGGAGAAGAGTCTTGAGAGTCCCTTGGACTGCAAGGAGATCCAACTAGTCCATCCTACAGGAGATCAGTCTTGGGTGTTCATTGGAAGGACTGATGCTGAACTGAAGCTCCAATACTTTGGCCACCTGATGCAAAGAACTGACTCATTTGGAAAGACCTTGATACTGGCAAAGATTGAAGGTGGGAGGAGAAGGGGATGGCAGAGGATGAGCTTGTTGGATGGCATCACTGACTCAACGAACATGAGTTTGTGTAAGCTCCATAATTTAGTGATGGACAGGGAGGCCTGGCGTGCTGCATTTCATGTGGCCACAAAGAGTCAGACATGAATGAGCAACTGAACTGAACTGAACTGAACTGAAAGGAGTGCTAGACTAAAAGTAATCTTGACCACAAAATTCTAGTGAAGACATCATCTAAGGACACTCTCTCATGGCTTCTGGCTGCTCAGTGTACACAGTCATGCTCACTCTGTCTTCTGCATGTCATCCTGTCTACCTTGTCAGTAGAGCAGAGCATGTTACATATTATTCATATATTAATGTTTTCCAAATTATGACAACAACCCCAGGAGGCTATTTACCTCAAAGATTCCTCTTCCCCATACATGCATATGCATATGTTCAGTTCAGTTGCTCATTCATGTCCAACTCTGTGACCCCATGGACTGCAGCACACCAGGCCTCCCTGTCCTTGACCAACTCCCAGAGTTTTCTCAAGGTTATGTCCATGAGTCAGTGATGCCATCCAATCATTTCATCCTCTGTCATCCCCTTCTCCTCCCAACTTCAATCTTTCCCAGCATCAGGGTCTTTTCAAATGAGTAAGTTTGTCTCAACAGGTGGCCAAAGCACTGGGAGTTTCAGCTTCAGCATCAATTCTTCCAATGGATATCCAGGACTGATTTTATTTAGGATGGACTGGTTTGATCTCCTTGCAGTGCAAGGGGTTCTCAATAATCTTCTCCAGCACCACAGTTCAAAAGCATCAATTCTTTGGTGCTTCAGCTTTCTTTATATTCAAACTCTCATATGACAATTGGAAAAACCATAGCTTTGATTAGAAGGACCTATGTTAGTTAAGTAATATCTCTGCTTTTTAATATGCTGTCTAGGTAGGTCATATTTTTCTTCCAAGGAGCAAGTGTCTTTTAAAATCATGGCTGCAGTCACCATCTGCAATGATTTTGGAGCCCAAAAAGATGAAGTCTGCCACAATTTCCATTGTTTCCCCATCTATTTGCCATGAAGTGATGGGACCAAATGCCATGATCTTAGTTTTCTGAATGTTGAGTTTTAAGCCATTTTGTTTACTCTCCTCTTTCACTTTCATCTCAGTTCAGTTGAGTCACTTAGTTGTGTCTGACTCTTTGTGACCCCATGAATTGCAGCTCACCAGGCCTCTGTGTCCATCACCAACTCCTGGAGTGCACTCAAACTCATGTCCATCAAGTCGGTGATGCCAACCAGCCGTCTCATCCTCTGTTGTCCCCTTTTTCTCCTGCACCTAATCCTTCCCAGCATTAGAGTCTTTTCCAGTGAGTCAACTCTTCACATGGGGTAGCCGAAGTACTGGAGTTTCAGCTTTAGCATCATTCCTTCCAAAGAACACCTAGGACCGATCTCCTTTAGAATGGACTAGTTAGATCTCCTTGCACTCCAAGGGACTCTCAAGAGTCTTCTCCAACACCACAGTTCAAAAGCATCAATTTTTTGGTGCTCAGCTTTCTTCACAGTCCAACTCTCACATCCATACATGACCACTGAAAAAAGCATAGCCTTGACTAGACGAACCTTTGTTGGCACAATAATGTCTCTACTTTTGAATATGCTATCGATGTTGGTCATAACTTTCCTTCCAAGGAGTAAGCATCTTTTAATTTTATGTCTGCAATCACCATCTGCACTTTCATCTAGAGGCTCTTTAGTTCTTCTTTGCCTTATGCCATAAGAGTGGTGTCATCAGCATACTGGAGATTATTGATATTTCTACTGGAAATCTTGATTCCAGCTTGTGCTTCATCCAGTCTAGGAATTGTCATGATGTACTCTCCATGTGCATATTCCCTGTAAATGTCAGTTTTAAAAAGAACACAAGATTTTCTCCAGTGAAGTCTGACTTCTCATTTTGCCTTCAGCTTTAAGATTTCTCTTTTACACAAGGTGTGAAATTATGCATTAATGAATTAAATTATCCTCAAGAACACTTGGAACAGATACTACATTTCTTATTGCCATCATCTTAAGTAGATTAATTTATTGACTTAACTATATATTTTTGCCAAAGATTCTGCATAGTAAGAAATGAAGCAGCAGATGAAAGACTTTTACAGTAATTCTTATCTCTCCCTCCCCCCACCATTTATTCTTCAATATGTGTTTGAATTCATTTACAGTTTGGAAGATGCCAATTTTACAGAAATTTTTAAAAGAAAAAAAGAAGCAGAAAGGGATATAAATTTTTTCACTTCTTAAAAAAAACAAATTCATACATTTCCTAGAAAGCAAACATTATCTATACTTTAACTTAGATAATTATTTTGAGGCCACTCTACAAAACATCAAGTAACTGTGCATCACATTATTACTTTCATTTGTTGAGTAATGGCAAAGAAATGTCTGTGTTAAAAATAGACAAATTCATAAATTGTATCTCATTTTCAAACCCATGAAGCAAGCAATGTGATCATCTTTTAAATTTTCTAAATTTAGTGCCTTCATCTTGATTTGCAATCTATTAAAGCAGAGGAAAAACAGGATTGTAATGGAGCACACCCTCACAAATCACTGCTACAAGTCAGCACCAGTCAGGCAGAATATTTAAATTATAACTCATGTTAAAAACACATTTTTGCCATTATTCTGCCCTGAATCTCAAGTCTCAAAGTTCTTCTCACATGTTGAGGTGTTTTTGTTTTTGTTTTTTCACCCCCTATGAAAGTGAAAGCCATGTCTGACTCTTTGCAACCCATGGACTACACAGTCCATGGAATTCTCCAGGACAGAATACTGGAGTGGGTAGCCTTTCCCTCTATAGGGGATCTTTCCAACCCAGGAATCGAACCGGGGTTTCCTGCATTGCAGGCAGATTCTTTACCAACTGAGCAATGAGGGAAGCCCTATATTTCACTAGAAAAGATTTGTAAGTGGTTGCTTTAAAAGAAAGGTTCCTGTATTTACTACAGTTTCTTCCTTCCCCTCATTTTGAATACAAAGCATTTTATCTATACTCTGAGGGGACAAATGAACTCATCAATGTGATGCTTCCACTGTTGCTGCTCAGAAACATGGAGGAAGGGAGGAGCTCAAGGCGACAAGAGTTGAGAAATAAAGTCAGATGAGGTTGGAGGTAGCTTAAAGTTTTGTGTTTTGGTTTTCTTCCCTGTGTTACCTAAAGCTTGGCCCCTCTGTACGTAAGTGTCAAATCAAATCTCAGAGACAGTATGGGGTGAAGTAGAAAAGTGTAGCTTTATTACTTTTCCAGATAAAGGGAGACACACCATAGTGCTGTTTCAAAAAACTATGTATCTCCACCCTAGAGAGTTTGAAGAGCAGGGCTTGCAGGCTCTTAATCTCATCTCAGGTGGTCTTCAAATCTTGATGAGCTTCTCTGGTCCCTTTAATCTTCCTCAGGTTATTTATTGGCTATTCCTCCTTTGATTAATAACTGTTTGCTTCTGCCCTTAGGAACTCAGGGAAGAAAACAGAGGTTGGAGTCTTGCCTACAAAAATGGGAGACAGAAAATCCTCTGTGCCCAAAAGCATCACAGGGCCCTGGTTAGTTTCCCTTCCATCCATCCTGCCTTCCTTCCTTCCTCCCTTTCTTCTCTAAAAATTGGCTTTCTCCTGACCCAAGTGCAAAAAAAAAACACAAAAAAACTACCCTGATACATTGATGATTCATCCTGGCACTTGCTTTCTAAAGGGGAATTTTAGGGGTGGGTGCTGATAGGGTGGCTCCACTCCTGGCTCAAAATAGAGCAACATGGAATTGGTACTAAGGGTATGAATGCAGTGAAAAAAGCCAGACAAAGGAAATGTCCTGTTTTTATGCAGAAAACAGTATAGATACAGAGGCAAAAAGACTATTTCAAAAATGTATATATTTAGTTTTTTAATGTTGTATACTACAAAACATTTTGTGAAGTGCAAAAAAGGAAAAGGGCTGTCTGGGGTCTATGCCCCAAACATAATGCTGAAGAAGCTGAAGTTGAACGGTTTTATGAAGACCTACAAGATCTTTTAGAACTAACCCCAAAAAAGATGTCGCTTTCGTTATAGGGGACTGGAATGCAAAAGTAGGAAGTCAAGAAACACCCGGAGTAACAGGCAAATTTGGCCTTGGAATGCAGAATGAAACAGGCCATAGATTAATAGAGTTTTGCCAAGAAAATGCACTGGTCATAGCAAACACTCTCTTCCAACAACACAAGAGAAGACTCTACACATGGACATCACCAGATGGTCAACACCAAAATCAGATTGATTATATTCTTTGCAGCCAAAGATGGAGAAGCTCTATACAGTCAACAAAGACAAGACCGGGAGCTGACTGTGGCTCAGATCATGAACTCCTTATTGCCGAATTCAGACTTAAAATGAAGAAAGTGGGCAACACCACTAGACCATTCAGGTATGACCTAAATCAAAGCCCTTATGATTATACAGTGGAAGTGAGAAATAGATTTAAGGGTCTGGATCTGATAGATAGAGTGCCTGATGAACTATGGAATGAGGTTCGTGACATTGTACAGGAGACAGGGATCAAGACCATCCCCATGGCAAAGAAATGCAAAAAAGCAAAATGGCTGTCTGAGGAGGCCTTACAAATAGCTGTGAAAAGAAGAGAGGCGAAAAGCAAAGGAGAAAAGGAAAGATATAAGCATCTGAATGCAGAGTTCCAAAGAATAGCAAGAAAAGATAAGAAAGCCTTCTTCAGCGATCAATGCAAAGAAATAGAGGAAAAGAACAGAAGGGGAAAGACTAGAGATCTCTTCAAGAAAATTAGAGATACCAAGGGAACATTTCATGCAAAGATGGGCTCAGTAAAGGACAGAAATGGTCTGGACCTAACAGAAGCAGAAGATATTAAGAAGAGGTGGCAAGAATACACGGAAGAACTGCACAAAAAAGATCTTCACGACCCAGATAATCATGATGATGTGATGACTAATCTAGAGCCAGACATCTTGGAATGTGAACTCAAGTGGGCCTTAGAAAGCATCACTACAAACAAAGCTAGTGGAAGTGATGGAATTCCAGTTAAGCTGTTTCAAATCCTGAAAGATGATGCTGTGAAAGTGCTGCACTCAATAAGCCAGCAAATCTGGAAAACTCAGCAGTGGCCACAAGACTGGAAAAGGTCAGTTTTCATTCGAATCCCAAAGAAAGGCAATGCCAAAGAATGCTCTAACTACCACACAATTGCACTCATCTCACATGCTAGTAAAGTAATGCTCAAAATTCTCCAAGCCAGACTTCAGCAATATGTGAACTGTGAACTCCCTGATGTTCAAGCTGTTTTTAGAAAAGGTAGAGGAACCAGAGATCAAATTGCCAACATCCACTGGATCATGAAAAAAGCAAGAGAGTTCCAGAAAAACATCTATTTCTGCTTTATTGACTATGCCAAAGCCTTTGACTGTGTCGATCACAATAAAGTGTGGAAAATTCTGAAAGAGATGCGAATACCAGACCACCTGCCCTGCCTCTTGAGAAACTGATATACAGATCAGGAAGCAGCAGTTAGAATTGGACATGGATCAACAGACTGGTTCCAAATAGGAAAAGGAGTACATCAGGGCTGTATATTGTCACCCTGCTTATTTAACTTATATTCAGAGTACATCATGAGAAACACTGGGCTGGAAGAAGCACAAACCGGAATCAAAATTGCTGGGAGAAATATCAATCACCTCAGATATGCAGATGACGCCACCCTTATGGCAGAAACTGAAGAGGAACTAAAAAGCCTCTTGATGAAAGTGAAAGAAGAGAGTGAAAAAGTTGGCTTAAAGCTCAACATTCAGAAAACAAAGGTCATGGCATCTGGTCCCATCACTTCATGGGAAATAGATGGAGAAACAGTGGAAACAGTGTCAGACTTTATTTTTCTGGACTCCAAAATCATTGCAGATGGTGACTGCAGCCATGAAATTAAAAGACACTTACTCCTTGGAAGAAAAGTTATGACCAATCTAGATAGCATACCCAAAAGCAGAGACATTACTTTGCCAACAAAGGTCCATCTAGTCAAGGCTATGGTTTTCCAATGGTCATATATGGATGTGAGAGTTGGACTGTGAAGAAAGCTGAGCACCGAAGAATTAATGCTTTTGAACTGTGGTGTTGGAGAAGACTCTTGAGAGTTCCTTGGACTGCAAGGAGATCCAACCAGTCCATTCTGAAGGAGATCAGCCCTGGGATTTCTTTGGAGGGAATGATGCTAAAGCTGAAACTCCAGTATCCTGGCCACCTCATGTGAAGAGGTGACTCATTGAAAAAGACCCTGATGCTGGGAGGGATTGGGGGCAGGAGAAGGAGGGGACGACAGAGGATGAGATGGCTGGATGGCATCACTGATCCTATGGACGTGAGTCTGAGTGAACTCTGGGAGTTGGTGATGGACAGGGAGGCCTGGCATGCTGCGATTCATGGAGTCGCAAAGAGTCGGACATAACTGAGTGACTGGACTGAACTGAACTGAACTGCACATCATCCACCCCAATGGTCTGGGGCAGACAAGCACTTGATTAAATCCCTGAGGAAATAATAAAAGTGAGAAAATGCTTCTGTTTGCCTTAATGTTGAATTCTGGTACAACCAATTCTGTTTAAGTCACACTTAAAAAAAAAAAAATCTGATTTCACATTGTAATAGAAGAATAGACCTAAAAGGACTCCTACAAGTAATTTCCAACACTATGATGTAAAACCTAAACGCATAAAAACAGAAGAAAACATAAAAATACTTTGTAGTACATTTACTTTCTGTTTCCATCAGCCGCACTTCTTTTAGATTATTTTAACCCAGGCATGTGGCTTTGTTTTGGTTTTAACCTGTTTTAGCACCTGTGATATGTTCTCCATTACCCTCATGCAGAGAAAGATCTCCAACTTAGTGGCAGGACCACTAAAGGGAGTATTTATTACTAACTAAGCTAAAGCTGACACTCCAGTACTTTGGCCACCTCATGCGAAGATTCGACTCACTGGAAAAGACTCTGATGCTGGGAGGGATTGGGGGCAGGAGGAGAAGGGGATGACAGAGGATGAGATGGCTGGATGGCATCACTGACTCGATGGACGTGAGTGTGGGTGAACTCCAGGAGTTGATGATGGACAGGGAGGCCTGGCGTGCTGCAATTCACAAGCCTGAGTGACTCAACTGAAATGAACTGAACTGAAGGGCTATGTTTAGACAGTTGGGTGTGCTTATCTCAAGGCATCATTACTGGATCATCATGGAGCTGTGATTTATCCCACTTAACAGGTTTGGAATGGAACGGACATTTTTGTATGTGTTCCCTCACTGTTCATGAGTTCCTTGGGAGCAAGAAGCTCGTTTGTTTCATCTTACCATCCCTGGATGCTTGGGATAGTATTGAAATATCCTTTCAACTTGAAAACAAATAAAAGGATTGTGATAGTGGATGGAGAAACCACAGTTGGTCACCTCATCTTTATTGCTCTGATTTTTTTTTTGTGTGTGTGAAATCTAAGTGAAATGAAAGTTGCTTGGTCGTGTCCGACTCTTTTCGACTCCATGGACCATACAGTACAAGGAATTCTCCAGGCCAGATACTGGAGTGGGTAGCCATTCCCTTGTCCAGGGGATCTTCCCAACCCAGGGATCGAATCCAGGTCTCCTGCATTGCAGGCCAATTCTTCACCAGCTGAGCCACAAGGGAAGCCCAAGAACACTGGAGTGGGTAGCCTATCCCTTCTCCAGGGGATCCTCCCGACCCGGGAATCTAACCGGGGTCTCCTGCACTGCAGGTGGATTCTGTACCAACTGAGCCAGCGGGAACCCTGTGTTTGTGGCGCTGCTGTACCTCCACTCCGTTTAGTGCAGGCTGAGTCCAGATGACCCAGTGATAAGCTGATCGGTTAATTCTGCTCACAGGTGCCGACAACACTGTCTTTTCTCTCCTCAGGTGGGAGCCTGTGAAGGACCTACACCCATTAGCCCCTGTGTGTCCCATACAGCCTGGGAAGGGATCTGGGCAGGGAGAGTTATCTCTGTTGTACAGACTAGAAGTTGAAGGAAGAGTCTGGGCAGTTTTGTCAAAATCTAGAGCATCACTGTCCAATACAATAGCTGCCTGCTGCAGGTGGCCATTGGCCACTAATTCAAATAAAGATGTGCTGAAGGTGTAAAATGCACACTAGGTTTTGAGGACTTAGGACAAAAAAAATGTAGAACACCACATTAATTTTTATGTTAATTGCACATCAAAATGATACTTTAAATACATTGAGTGAAATAAGATGCATTGTTGAAATGAATGTCACTCATCTAATTTTACTTTTACTAATGTGGCTACTAAAAAATTAAAAATCATCTATGTGGCTCACATTCATGGTTCGTATTTTATTTCTTTTGGATAGCTGATCTAGAGCTAGCATCCTGGCTCCTGCTCTGTTTCTATCTATAGACTCAAGCTCTCCTCTTCCTCTGGCCACCCTCATCTGAGGCTTGTCTGCCCCACTGTCTCTGCTCTGCCTTCTCCCTCCTTGATCTTCCATCCTTCCTCCCTAATGGGACAGAATATATGAGAGGCAAACTGACTTTTAAGCCTGATGCTTGTTGCTTTCTACTTATTTTTAAGGGCACAGAATAAGCACTACATCAACTTTGAAAAGTTATCAAGGGTTGTTTTGTTTTTACTTTAAGAATATTCTCTGGATATTTACTTTGAAAAAATAACTTACCCTGTATTTAATTTTAAAAGAAAAATAACAAATGCAAACTGGGAAGTTACAATAAAACGTATTCTAATCCTTGCCATTCTTTCTTTAAATTCATGAACCATGTAGATGCTTCTGTACCTGGGCTGGGTCTTAGCCTGGGGCATCATTTCCCCAGCTCCCGTTGGCAAGGTCTGCTGGCCACCTGCTCTTCAGTGCCACTGGGCCCTAAACTAGAGGAAACAGGATTCAACTCCGGGAAGAGGGCTAGAATAGACAGAAGGAACATTTACTCTCATGAGAGCTTAGCCATTAGAACAGGCTATCAAGACGGTTGAGAGAGGACTTCTTTCAGGTAGGTCTGTGTGGCTCTGAGTGGGTACCCATTTGTAGGCAACTCAAGGACTGACGGGAAATAGAGAGCTGTCTTGGGTGTAATCGGAGAGCTCAAGAGTTCCAGGAGAGGCTATTCGGTATCATAGAGTGAGCAGGAATATGGGGAGCTTTCAGAATTTACGGAACAAATAAACGACGGCTCTAGGCTGAGCCTGGTGACTAAAACCACATACTTGGAGAGACATAAATACGCATGCTTAAGATCACTTACAAAGACTTGAGAACATTCACTTTTCTGAGGGGGAAACACTAATTTTTAAATGCCATATTAACAGTTAGTGGGTCAGGCTGGCAGCACCTGAACCCACCGATCTTAGGGGTATCCCTAGAAGTGGGACCGCCAGACACCATGGACCTCTTGCTGTGATGTACTAGGAAGCAAACACCACATCAAGGGAACTGAACCAGAATCTAATAATACCCTAGATCTGACCACTGGTTTTCAGGATAGGGGACAGAGGAAATGATTAAATGATGCTATGAGAATGCAATCAGCAAAATTCAAAATGGAGGAAATTCTGTGAGTCAAATGACCTTGTTTCTTCAACAAATAAATAGCATGAAGAAAAAAAAAAAAAAAGGGAGAAATTATCATAGATTAAAAGAGACTGAAAAGACTTACCAGCAACACATTGACTTTTGACACCTGACTCAAACTGTAAATAACAGTTCAAGCGATAATTTTGGAACCAGGAACATAGCACAGCCTAGCTCATCAGATGACTGTTAAAATCAGTGTTCATTTTGTTAGGTATGTTGTGATTATTATTTTTAAAGTCCTCATCAGTCTGAAAAAGTAATGAAATTCTGATACGTGTTACAGCATGGATGAAGCCTGAAAACATTATGCTAAGTGAAATGAGCCAGACACAAAAGGACGAATATTGTTTGACTCCAATCGTATGAGCTGTGTAGCGTGGGTAAATTCACAGAGACAAAAAGTAGCACAGAAGTTACCAGGGCTCTGGAGACGGGAGGATGCGCTGTTGTTTAATGGATGTGACATTTCAGCGTAGGACGATAGCGTTCTGCAGATGGATGGGGGTAGTTAAAATCAGTGTTCATTTTGTTAGGTATGTTGTGATTATTATTTTTAAAGTCCTCATCAGTCTGAAAAAGTAATGAAATTCTGATACGTGTTACAGCATGGATGAAGCCTGAAAACATTATGCTAAGTGAAATGAGCCAGACACAAAAGGACGAATATTGTTTGACTCCAATCGTATGAGCTGTGTAGCGTGGGTAAATTCACAGAGACAAAAAGTAGCACAGAAGTTACCAGGGCTCTGGAGACGGGAGGATGCGCTGTTGTTTAATGGATGTGACATTTCAGCGTAGGACGATAGCGTTCTGCAGATGGATGGGGGTGATGTTTCCACAGCAATGTGAATGCCAGTGGATTGTGTGCTTAAAATGGATAAAATGGCAAAGTTATGTTTGTGTACTTTACCACATTTTTAAAAAAGTACTTATTTATTAAAGATGTATACCCTGAGGGATTTCCTTAGCGGTCTAATGTTTAAGACCCAGTGCTTCTGCTGCAGGGGGTATGGGTTCGATCCCTGGTCAGAGAACCAAGAAGCCACATGCCACGTAGCATGACTAAAAGATTAAAAAATATATATATATATATACCCTGAGAACCCATGACTTGCTTTAAGATGCTCCTACTCTCCCTTCCCCTCCCTCATTGAAAAAAAAATGTGGAAGGACAGATAAATAACACTGGCAAAATATTAATCATTGTTAAGGCTGGGTAATGGGATGTATGAGGATCTGTAAGTACATGTTTGAAAAAAATCCCACCATTAAATTTTTTTTTAAAACATCTAGCTCTCAAGAGTGAAAACACAGTGCAAATCTGTCAGCAAATGTAACTGGGCCCAGCTTCACTGGAAAGGCCCCGCCATGGGCCGGAAGCAGGCTGTGGAGGCCCTCTTCTGCTGAGTCCCTGTGATTCTCCATAGGCCATTGGTGTCTAAGGAGCGCTGGCTTTTTCAAGGCTGCCTCCCTCAGTGACAGTGTTTCCCTGAACTCCGCCCTTGGGGAAACACCTAATATCCTTCTCAACCAGATTGATGAGCTTCTAGATTATATTTTTTCCACAAGCATAAGCCAAGATATTGCTTTAGATTTTTCCTTGCCATAGTGGCCTGGTGATAATTGCTGAGTACTGAGCAACAGGATGATACCAGTTGTTAAAAACACTTGGGAGGAACCCTTGTTGCCTAAGTTCCCTGAAGAGGCTTCACGGGAGAGGTTGCCTTAAAGAAAGTGAGTCTTGTAGACATACCCTTAAGACAATGGAGAAAGGCATTCCTGATAGAGGAATCAGGATCTACCAAGGCCTGGGGCCCAAAGGAGAATGTCTGCAGGTGCAGGGACCCAGGAGGGAAGAAGAGGCTGGAAAAGCTAGCTGGCATCAGGTGGTGGATGCTTTGATCTGTCTTGCTAGGAATTTCATCCTTTCATTCCTCCCAAAGATGAGCAGTGCCCCTTTCCTCCTAAGAAGTTTAAGAAGATGACGAAGGGAAGTGACCACCCACTGTACCACCTGGGACACGTGGCTGTAGGGTCCAGAGTGACATGTCACACACTGACTCTCTATCCTCCTTCACCCAGCTTTGCAGGTATGGAGTGGGACCAGGGCAAGTAAGAGATACCTGCTTAGGAATTAAAAGAAGATTCCAGACTATAAATAGAGCTTGAAACAAGGGACCAGGTTCATAATAAAGAGAAGTTTCTCACTCCATGCAGCCTCTCCTCCTTATATAAGTGGTCAGCTCCTGTAGCCAGAAGTAAGAGCAACGAAAATCATTATCCTGCTCCCTCAATGCTGCTCGTAGCCAATGGCAACTTCCTAAGTCTCTCAACAAGAGACCCATTAAGCTTATATTACCAATTAAAGAAGTGCTTGGAAAGTGTGTGGTTTTTGAAGGAATAGTGACACATGACCATTGCAAAATAAACATTTTATTTTGGGCTCCTGTATTCATACTGAATTCAACTTTTAAAAATGTATGCTTCTTCCATTAAAAAGAATGAAAGAATGCCATTTGCAGCAACACGGATGGAAAGCCATGCTCTCATGCTGAATGAAGTAAGTGAGACAGAGAAGAAGAAATATCACATGAAATCCCTGATAGGTGGAATCTAAAAAGAGATGATACGAATGAACTTATAAAACAGAAACAGACATGCAGACTTAGAGAAGGAACTTATGGTTGCCCGAAGGGGAAGGATGGAGGGAAGAGACAGGGAGTTTGGGATGGATATGTAAACACTGCTGTATTTAAAATAGATAACCATCGAGAACCTACTGTACAGCACGTGGAACTCTGCTAGATATTATGTGGTAGCCTGGATGGGAGGGGAGTTTGGGGGAGAATAGATACATGTAAATATATGGCTGAGTCCCTTCGCTGTTTAGCTGAACCTGTTACAGCATTGTTAATCAGCTATACCCCAATATAAAAGAAAAAGTTTAAAAAACTTAAAAAAGCTGTGCTTCTTCAAGGCATTTCCCTCTTTTACATTTTTAACTTTGAAGTAACATATGCACAAGATGAAAAATTTTTCCAATAGTTTGAGAGTGTTTTTAAAGAAAAGCAACAGTATTCACCCTGATACTCATGCCATTTTTCAGAGATTACTATTTTCACTTGCCTGTCTTGAAAATTATTTTAAAAAATCATTCAGGTTTTTTAAAAAGCCAATTTCTTGGTCAGTTTAAGAGACTGACTCTTCTTGATTCATCTACATAAAATATGAGGACATAAGCTTCCTACTCCCTGCCCCCAGCTTTCTGATTTATAATTTAATTCTCTTGGTCCCCTTTGCACACTGATACATGCTTACTCCTCCAGTTTCTATCCCACCTATGCAGTACCTTTGAACCCTCTGCAGCGTAAGCTGAGGATATTAGCCCAGTTCCCTTCTTTCAGTCTCTCTCTTTTCCTTCCCATTATCTGCTATCTGTGCCTTTACTTTTACATCAGAAGGAAAGCATCTTTAGTCAGCTCTGTCACCACCAAAAGTTGTCCTTGCCTTGTGGGTAGTTTGACTTTAAGGGTGAAAAGCTAATAGACAGGGTTTGCATTATTGCAACTACGTAAATTGGGATTACAGATCTTCCTCAATTTATGCTGGGGTTACATCCCAATAAACCCCATCATTAGTTGAAAATATCCTAAGTCAAAAATGCATTTAGTACACCTAACCTACCAAATGTCATAGCTTAGCCTTGCCACCCTTAAACATGATCAGAATGCATACATTAGCTTTCAGTTGGGCAAAATCATCTAACACAAAGCCAGTTTCATAACCAAGGGCTGAATATCTCATGTAATACAGTGAACACTGCACTGCAGATGAAAAACGGAGTGGTTTTAAGTATATCAGGCGTTTACCCCGGTGATCACGTGGCTGAATAGGAGCTGAGGCTCAATGCCCCTCCCCAGCATTCAGAGAGTATACGCTGTGTAGCACTAGCCGGAGAAAAGATCACAATTTAAACTTTGCAGTATGGTTTCTATGGAATGCATATTACTGTCAAACCATCATCAAGTTGAACAGTTGTTATAGAAGCATCATGAGCCGACACTGTACTGTCCCCTGGGACCGGCTAGTATTATATTTCCTTCTCTGCTAGCTCAGAATCACCAACTCTCTGCCACTAAACAGAAAACATACGCAGTCAAACCAGTCAATTGGATTGTTTCTTTTGCTCAAAGTGGTGCTATGTTTATCTGGCTTCAAGTTCAGACAATCACTTTCTTTTTTAAAAAATATAACTATACACGTTTTTTTAAAAGGAAGATATCGATTAACTTTGAAGACAACTAAAATGAGGCATTATTTTGAGCATTTTAAGGAAGGATTATGTGGATGGTGGAAGAAGAGAGCCACATCCAAAATGTCCATAGTTGGAATCAATACATAGCATTCAAAAAATGGAAAAATAGGGAAGTTAGGAGAATAAGCATATTATTTATAAATACAGAGGAGAAATGGCTAAAGAATGGAAAATAATTGCCTTTGGGGAATAGAAGTCAGGAATGGGGCTGCTAGAGCTGGGAGACGTGCATTTTTCATTTTGGAGCCTTGTAGTACTGTTCGACTTTTAAAACTTTGTACATGTATTACTTTGATAAGAATTACAATTAAATTTGAAAAAAGTAATTATCCCTCTCATCTCACTTTCAAGATACTCACCGCTGACCCAATCTAGCAGGTGAGAGTGAGGTGCTAAAAAAAGGATGTAGGGGTTCTTTTGCGTGGGGGTTAGCCACATAAAGGCATCACTACCAACAAAGCAAGTGGAGGTGATGGAATTCCATCTGAGCTATTTCAAATCCTGAAAGATGATGCTGTGAAAGTGCTGCACTCAATATGCCAGCAAATTTGGAAAACTCAGCTGTGGCCACAGAACTGGAAAAGTCAGTTTTCATTCCAATCCCAAAGAAAGGCAATGCCAAAGAATGTTCAAACTATCACACAATTGCACTCATCTCAGTTCAGTTCAGTTGAGTTCAGTCGCTCAGTCGTGTCTGACTTTTTGCAACCCCATGCATTGCAGCACACCAGGCCTCCCTGTCCATCACCAGCTCCTGAAGTTCACTCAAACTCATGTCCATTGACTCAGTGATGCCATCCAACCATCTCATCCTCTGTTGTCCCCTTCTCCTCCTGCCCCCAATCCCTCCCAGCATCAGAGTCTTTCCAATGAGTCAACTCTTCACACGAGGTGGCCAAAGTACTGGAGTTTCAGCTTCAGCATCAGTCCTTCCAAGGAACACCCAGGACTGATCTCCTTTAGAATGGACTGGTGGATCTCCTTGCAGTCCAAGGGACTCTTAAGAGTCTTCTCCAACACCACAGTTCAAAAGCATCAATTCTTCGGCACTCAGCTTTCTTCACAGTCCAACTCTCACATCCATACATGACCACTGGAAAAACCATAGCCTTGACTAGATGGACCTTTGTTGGCAAAGTAATGTCTCTGCTTTTTAATATGTTATCTAGGTTGGTTATAACTTTCCTTCCAAGGAGTAAGCATCTTTTAATTTCATGGCTGCAATCATCATCTGCAGTGATTTTGGAGACCCCCAAAATAAAGTCTGACACTGTTTACACACTAGTAAAGTAATGCTCAAAATTCTCCGAGCCAGGCTTCAGCAATACGTGAACTGTGAACTTCTAGATGTTCAAGCTGGTTTTAGAAAAGGCAGAGAACCAGAGATCAAATTGCCTACATCCACTGGATCATGGAAAAAGGAAGAGAGTTCCAGAAAAAATCTACTTCTGCTTTATTGACTATGCCAAAGCCTTTGACTGTGTGGATCACAATAAACTGTGGAAAATTCTGAAAGAGATGGGAATACCAGACCACCTGAACTGCCTCTTGAGAAATCTGTATGCAGGTCAGGAAGCAACAGTTAGAACTGGACATGGAACAACAGACTGGTTCCAAGTAGGAAAAGGAGTATGTCAAGGCTGTATATTGTCACCCTGCTTATTTAACTTCTATGCAGAGTACATCATGAGAAACGCTGGACTGGAAGAAACACAAGATTGCTGGGAGAAATATCAATAACCTCAGATATGCAGATGACACCACCCTTATGGCAGAAAGTGAAGAGGAACTAAAAAGCCTCTTGATGAAAGTGAAAGAGGAGAGTGAAAAAGTTGGCTTAAAGGTCAACATTCAGAAAACGAAGATATGGCAACTGGTCCCATCACTTCATGGCAGATAGACGGGGAAACAGTAGAAACAGTGTCAGACTTTATTTTTGAGGGGCTCTAAAATCTGATGCTGGGAGGGATTGGGGGCAGGAGGAGAAGGGGACAACAGAGGATGAGATGGTTGGATGGCATCACTGAGTCAATGGACATGAGTTTGAGTGAACTTCAGGAGCTGGTGATGGACAGGGAGGCCTGGTGTGCTGCAATGCATGGGGTCGCAAAAAGTCAGACAGGACTGAGCGACTGAACTGAACTGAACTGAACTGAGCAACATGGCCCGGTGGTGATGCCCCAGGGTGATGCGATGGATTCTTCACTGGAAGACCTCGATGTTAGCATCCCTGTCTTTTCTCCAACTTCCCTCTGTTGGGGGCTGTCTGTGAGTAGGGTAGGAAGTGGTACTGAGCATCCCAAAATTTAGAATGTGCAGAGCCTCATTGAAGCTGTTAGTTCTCATCCAAGTCCGTGCCCTGCCTGGAATCTTCATGTCCTGAACCTCTCCAGTTTCAATTTTCCTTTAAAAGAAGCTTCTCGGGGTGGGAGGGTAGCCACCTGGCTGTTGGGGGTTGGATAAGCTACTTAGTAGGTCATCCTCTTGATTCAGATTTGTAAGTTATCTCCCTGGTTTCAGCCTCACCCCTCACTCTTACTCCAGCTAACTGGTGCCCCCAGATGCTGAGCCTCACAGGGGTCTGTAGAGATACCTCCACCCCCACACCTGCCACCCCCCCATCACTCTCTACAATAAGCACCTCACTTGGGCTCCTTCTGCTCTGCTAATTACATGTGCCCCATCCCACGCCCACTTTCTGTCTTCCACAATTCTGCTGCTATCTCTGTTGTTATCTATTATCCTGTCCTTTCTGTCCTTATAAGTCAATGCAATTTTTAAAAATCCCTTTGGTGTTATTTTCAGAGCATTTGTGGAGAGAGAGAATGGAGATTACCCAGTTATTTTTGAATGAGTAATGAGTGAATGAATGGTTAATGGTTAACTAATTGCAATTGACTTTAAAGCAGAAAGGCTGGGTTTTATTTACCATTTTCCTGCTCTCTGTTGTGAGTCTACATCCTAGGATATCACCCTGTAAGCAATACTTTGTCCCTCAGCCAATGGCTACTTCCCTGAGCCGACCCTGTAGGCTTCTAAATGTGTGGGTTGGTCACAAGAGGCCCAGGCTAGAGACTGTGGTTTGTGTCATATAACCCACCCCCATGGCAGCAACCCCAACTTCTGCAAAAATCCAGTTAAAGTCAGTTGTTTGAAATGCAAAACATATTTTTCTATAGAAACAATATAATAAAGGAATATTCTAGCTCCCAAGCCAGCTTTCTTAAGCTCATAGATATGAATATTCATTATTTATTAATGTACTCATGCCCCAAATTTATTGAACACCAGTTACGTGTGATTTGAGGACTATATTATCATCATAAGATCTTGTCAAACACAGTCTTTTAAATACATCATTTTGCTCAATTTTTGGCTCTCACTGTTTTTAACTTCCAGACGGTCACCCCTTTCCCAAACATAACCCTCTTCCTCTGTCCTTCCCCCAACTCACCCACCTCACCTTAAGAGAAAGTAGCGAAGCTGGAGTCAGAGTCAGTGCAAATGTTCATTTGTCAGACGGAAGGTCCCCAGCGATTCTGGCTACACCCGGAGGGCTCCTGTGCCCAGGGAGGGCCCTTCTAGAAAGGAATCATCATGCATTCTGCAGGGTATTGCAGGGACTTGGGTGAAACTGGGAATAAGCTTTTTATCAGCTATCTTTGAGATTTCTGAGTCTTTAGCACTGACATGAACAAAGAGTCCGTTTTTTAAAGGTTTATGGCTGATAACCTATGGTTATTTTTTGCCTTCCCATAAAATTCAAAGGTGATTGGAGCTTGTGGCCAGTGCGACACTTTGTGTGTTTATCTCACTCCTGGCTCACGGAGAGCAGCGCTTTCACTCAGGAGGAGAGGGGACGACTCCTTCGCAGGGGACATTTGAAACTCTCACCAAACTAAGTTCTTTGCACTTTCTCCAAGGTTATTCTGGGCAGGAGTTATCCTCCAAGATAGAAAACTCATCCTGATATGAGTACCATCTGAAACCCGGTACCACCAACTCTGTATCATCAGCTCTGCACCATCAACTATGTACCGTGGTCCAAGAAGAGTATTCCCACCCACTGACCTCCTGCTACCCCAGATAAAACTCTGCCAGCTTGGGACAGAAGAATCAGGAGAGGGAGAAGTGGGGATGCTGCCTTGTGGGTCTCCCTCCATCTCCAGTCAGGTTTCAGACTCAGCAAATCAGAGAAACTCAATGAAACACTGCATAACCTCAAAAGAGAGGAGATTACACCCCCTACCATAAGTAACTTCCCCGAGAAACCTATGTGTGAGGATAAAGAGGTGTGGCTGAGTGATGCATACAGGATGGGCCCAGAACAGACTCATGGCATGGTGCAGAAAGAGTAGCCAAGACCCCCCGACCCCTTGCCCACAGGCAGGACCCAGGAGAGTCGAGAGAGGCTGGAGAACCAGGAAGTTTGGGGAAAGGAAGATGCCAGAGACCATGGGAGGCCACAACAAGACCTGGATCATTTGCGAGGAAGCCAGGGCAAATAATGTCAGTGATCAGTATTTTGAGAAAGAGACACAAGGGCAGAATGCAAAATTTGACTGAATGGATAATCTGAAATTATTCCATAATCATTAAGCTGAGCAAATTTATCCCAAGAAGACTAGATTGTTTTTCTTATGACAAAGAATAATTACGAAATATAATTGACTACATTTTACACCTACAAGTATGTAGCCTATAAAATTTGCTCCTGCTTCACTTAACATTTTAAAAATCACACATCTTCATAGATTCTCTGGGGGAAACAAGCAGGTGGAACAACAGAGGCTTAGAGGGAGCATCCATGTGGAATGGGGTGGGATGTTGAGGGCCCTTTAAAGAAGGCGCTCCTTAAGGTGAAGCGTGAAGGATGAGAAGGAGCCAGCCACACAGAAAGGTGTAAGAGTGCTCTAGGCAGAGGGAACAGCCAAGCCAAAGTCCTGAGGCAGGAAAGAGGTTGGCTATTTTAGGACCCACAGGAAGTTCAGTGTGACCAGCATGGTGAGCAGGGGAGGGAGCAAGGTGGGTTTGGAGTGGTGGAGAAGTAGGCGGGTCCAGCTGGGCCTTCAAGTACTTCTCTCATTAGCAGCCCCAAAGCCACCCCAAATAAAAGTCCTTCTTCAATCCATGGCTTCATTCAGAAGCCTCCTTCTTTCCCCACTCTGTTTGCGGCTCTGCCTCACTATGGAGGCCCTTTTCCCCTGTGCCTTTGGAGGCCTCCCTGGTCCTTAGAACAGACCTTCCCCTGGAGAGTTTTCTTCACTTCCTCTTCTTGGTATCTGGCAGGTCAGAGAGGGGACACTATTAGATGGTCAAAGGGCTTAAAAATGGGCCGATTCCTCAGTCCACCTCCCAGGCATTCTCATGCAGGAGGCCTGGCTGGGCCCTGCAATCTGTACAATTAACAAACTCCTACAAGAGTTTGAGGCAGGTGACCTGGAAGCTGCAACTGGAGAAACTCCAGGAGAAAGACAGAGGTCAGATTTAGGCAGGAAGAAGACAGAGGGGCAACTTAAAGAATTTTTGACTCTAGAGCAGTGAGATAGTTAATTTTCTGTGTCAACGTGACTGGGCTACACACTGCCCAGATATTTGGTCGAAACATTATTCTGGATGTTGTTGGATGAACTTAACATTTTAATCAACAGATTGAGTAAAGCAGATTGCTCTACTAACTTGGGTGGGCCTTATCCAATCAGTTGAAGTCCTTTGCTTTAAGACTTGAACAGAAACATCAGCTCTTCCTGGGTCTCAAGCCTGTTGGCCTTCAGACTGGAACCATACCGTCAGCTTTCCTTGGTCTTCAGCTTGTTGACTACTGATCTGAGAACTTGCCAGTGTCCATGATTGCATGAGTCAATTCCTTATAATAAATCTCTCTCTCTTGCTCCCTCTCTCTCCCTCCTATAGGTTCTGTTTCACTAGAGAACCCCAACTAATACAGATAGTAAAGCTGTTTTCTCTTTTCAGGGTGCTCAGAACTTTGTAACACAGTGGGGAAAACTAGCCTGATGGTAAAAGTTGTTAATAAATTTTGTTGTGCGAAATTGAAAAGTATAATGTGAATGAGACTTGAAAAAATAATTATAGCTACTATTTATGAGTACCCTCTGGTAATGTTTTATCTCCTTCCACTTGTACTTATGTAACGTCTGGCTTTCTTGTATGTATAATCGCCACGAGGGCAGAGATACTGTTTCGGTCACCACTGCATCTACGAGAGAGAGCCTGGCACACAGTAGGTGCTTACTAAATACTTGTTGACTCTGTCAGTCAATTTATTCCTCATCTTCACAACAACGCCACATGCTCAGGACTGCGATTTCCATTTTTAAAAAAAGCAAACCGATGCTCAGCTTGAGCTCTCTGATTACAACACCCCACCCCCACCCCTTCCATCCATGTCCGCCTGCTCTGGGCCCAGCGAAGATGACCTCTACAGAGAGATAACCTGGGCTTCTGGCCAGAGAAGGAGAGGCCAAGGTTAAGACCTCTGTTCCAGCGTATGGTTCAGACAGTGACTGTGTCCTCCGGGGCTGTGGCTCGTCAGGCAGTCCCCCTATTTTATGGTCTCAACTTTCAACAGGATCCAATAAAATCTTCCCTCCCTTGCCTGCAGGCCTGGGTAGGGGGAGGGCCGATCTGGCTTCCTGCTGGCACCATTTCTCTGTCCTTCGGCCTCCCCTGTTGGCTGCTTTAATGCTGCCAGTGCCTCAGGTAATATTCCCTCCATTAAACTCTCCTCAGTTAAATCTCTGGTCTGTGCATTCATTTTCCCGCTGGGATCCTGACTGATGAAGAAAACTTAGGTAACAAAATTAAAAGCAGGTGGAGGCAGGATTTGAACCCAGGTGTGTCTAGTTTAGAACTCTGTTTTCATTTTGTTTTACCTCACCACCTCTACTGCCCTCTCAGAAATGGATTAGGGATGAGCCTACCCCATGACATCCTGTAATCTCTTGTAGAACAGTCTCGAACCTGGCATTCTTTAGACCTCCCTCTTCCCAGAGAGGAATACTGGTGGTGTGGAAGTAGAGCTTAGCCTTCTGTGGCCCCAGAAGCCTGAATTTGAATCCAAGCTCTGCTAGGAGCTATGTGACTCTGAGCAAGGGGGCTTCAGTTCTCTAAGCCTCTGTTTCCTGATTTGCAAAGTGGGGCCATGCACAGCAGGAGGGAGTGAGGAGTGAATCGACCACCAGCTCAGTAAAGCAGGTGTCTCCTACCTCTCCGCAGTCCTGGTCTTGTGGCAGTGCCTGAACACGTCCCTGAAATCACTCAGTCTCTTTTTTAGGTCAAAAAAAAAAAAAAATGCTGCTCAATCTCTGTGCAGGGAAGCTGTCAGGGGTTTTGACTGCCAACAAAATACGGGCCTGTTTCACAAGGAGGAGTCCAGAGACTCCGGCTCAGGAGACAGGTCTTTTCTCCCAAGCTTTCTTTCAGGCATTTAGTTTTGACTCTCTTGTGACATGGCCTAAGGTGAATCTCATGACCAGTGTGTTTCTTCTCCAGCGCTAATGACAGTGACTAAAATAGGGTGTTATGGGGCCAGCCCACACAGCCCTCCCCCTGGAGAAGTTCTAGAGGCTGCGTTGCTTTATAAGGGTGCAGTGGGTTTGAGACCCATTGGTTGGTGATCCTGTTCTCTTTATAAGCCTCACAATGTGTAACTGAAAACACATTCATGCAAGCTTACTAGTATCGAGTTTGGGGCAGAGGCTGGCCAATTTCTTTCCAGTGCAAAGTGAGGCTTAAAAAAAGTGAGATGAGGTGAGGTGAGTAAGGACTGCCAGGTAAAGTACAGGATGCTCAAGTAAACCTGAATTTCAGATAAACAGCAAAAAGTTTTTAGTATAAGTATATCTGATATGCTATGGCAACCCGCTCCAGTATTCTTGCCTGGATAATCCCCATGGACAGAGGAGCCTGGCGGGCTGCAGTCCATGGGGTTGCAAAGAGTCGGATATGACTAAGCAACTCAGCACGCACGCCTGCGCTTGTGGGATACAGTAAAAAAGTCTTCATTTGTATCTCAAATTCCCATTTACGTGGGTGTTGTGTATTTTTATTCACTAAATCAGGAAGCCCTATGGGGTGGGGAAGAGAGACGTTTCACTGGCCTAAGAGAACACTGTTTTCTGGCTCCTCATACACATTTTAGAAGCTCTCTTTTACTCAAAAATCACTGTGCTTTTTAAAACTTGCTCCATTGAAAGATGACTCTATATAACATTTTATTAGCTGAGTATCTCAAATTCCCACTTGAGTATCTCAAAATTCCATAGAATTTTCCAAGCAAGAATACTGGAGTGGGTTGCCATTTCCTTCTCCAGGGGATCTTCCCAGCCCAGGGATGGAACCCCCATCTCTGGTGTCTTCTGCATTAGCGGGCAGATTCTTTACCACTGAGCCACTTAAGAAGCCCATATAAGCAGATAATCACAGTGAGGAAGACTTTTGTGATTTGAACAGGAAAGCAGGCCATATTTTGTTTATGTTGGTTATTTCCCTTAAATCATGAACAATTATATCATGAAGTTTAATATTTATAGCAGGGCAAACATCTATGGAATCACAAGTACTTTTTGCCTTTTAAATTCAATGAAGCATGCTTCCATTGGTAAAAACAACAACAGCGATAACAAAAAAGAAACAAAAGCCCACCACACCCAGAAGAGATGCCTTGGGCCATATGCACTTTTCTCAAAATGAAACTGAAGTTGCTCAGTCATGTCCTTCTCTTTGAGATCCCATGGACTGTAGCCTACCAGGATCCTCAGTCCGTGGAATTTTCCAGGCAAGAGTACTGGAGTGGGTTGCCATTCTCCAGGGGATCTTCCCAACCCAGGGATCGAACCTGCGTCTCCTGCACTGTGGGCAGACGCTTTACCGTCTGAGCCACCAGGGAAACACTTTTCTCAGGGCACTGCTAAACCTTTTGTAGATATCAGCTCGGAACTGAATTGTGCAGTCATTGTCCTTCTGCATTCTTAGTTTTCTTGTTTTCCACCTTGAGGGAAGTTGGGGAACAAGTTAGGAAGGTGGCTGGGTTCTCCACCCCAGGCCGCACACCACCATCAGCAGGTCAGCTCCCCAGAAACCCAGGACCAAGCATCACCCTCAGAGGGCATTTCCTGTCGGGGCATCACTGAGTCACTGAGGCATGTGATAATGTTGCATGTCATCATGCAAAAATTAAATTATGTTCAGGTCAAAGGTTTTGTCTTCCCGTTTCCATGAAGAGCACCATGACACTTCTGAAAATAGTATTAGTGTCCTAAGGATTCTAGACAAACGTCACAGTTTTCTCAGAATGTTGGAAGACTGCAACTGTGGGATAATTACTGGCTTTTAATGTGCCTGTCCTTAGTAGTGAAAATAAAGTACAATGATCATATTCACATACTAAACTGAATATTGGGGAACAGTAGGGAAAAAAGAGGATCCTCCCCCCAATAGTTCAAACTCTGTGGAGAGGAGTGATACGGGTAAGTAATTGTGTCATTGGGATGGCCGGGGTTACGTAGGTAACAAACAGCTCTAAACATCTTGGTGCCTTAAAAAGAATTAATTTGTTTCTTGTTCACACTACATATCCATCAACTGAAGATCTGCTCTATTATTCTCATTCTGAAATCCAGGCTGACAAAACTGGACACCATCTGCACAGCGTGCTGCCGTCCAACCATGGATGTTCATTTTATAAAAGAGGAATTCTGACCTTAGGATGATTAACCGATTTAGCTAGGCAAGGAGCAGAGGCATCCTGAAACCAAGGTCTTTAAACTCTTGCACTCCCTTCTCTTCTACAGATGCCAGTTATCCTCTGTATTAGATTGACCATGCTCCAGGGGGACCGGGAGTAAACAAAGTCCCAGATTCAACTCCAAAATTTTAGTCATGTTTACAGTATACTGGGGCTTCCCCAGTGGCTAAGGGGTGAAGAATCTGTCTGTACTACAGGAGCCACAGGCATACGTGGGTTTGATCCCTGGGTTGGGAAGTTCCCTTGGAGAAGGACATGACAATCCACTCGAATATTTTGCCAGGAGAATCCCATGGATAGAGGAGCCTGGCAGCTATGGTGCATAGGGTCACAAAGAATGGGACACAACTGAAGTGCGTTAGCACACACACGTGCACAACATGTTAGTCATCATTCATTCATTCAACTTACTATATGTTAGCATTATCTCATGCACTGGGTATACGGTGGTGATCAAAATATATACAGTCCCTCTCCTTATGGAGCTTATGATTTTATGATGGGAAATACATGGAGTCCCTGATGCTGGGAAAGATTGAGGGCAGAAGGAGAAGAGGGTGTCAGAGGATGAGATGACTGGATGGCATCACTGATGCAATGGCCATGAACTTGGGCAAACACCCAGAGATGGTGAGGGACAAGGAGACCTGGCTTACATGAGGTTGCAAAGAGTTGGACACAACTGGCAACTGAACAACAACAAGTACATGGAATTCAGTTTCCCAAACTTGGGAAGAGAGGCTGAGGTTGCAGGGAGCTGCCTGGGCTCTAACTGCTAGAAGCTGCAAGCCTAGGGGTGTAGGAGGATGCAGACTCGGCCTGCTGCTTGGGAATGAGTCAGTGACTGGATCTGCGGTGTCCTTGTCATTGCCATATAGCAGTGACCCTGAAATGCCATCAGAAACTCTGGTTTGAAGTCAAGAAGTGGAGGACTGAGTGGGAGAACTGAGATAGTGGAAGAAAATGGAGAGATGAGTGAAGAAGAGAGAGAAAGAAAATGGAAACAGGTCAAATATGACTTCCACCTGAAATGAGCCTGCACATTCAGTTCCAAAATACATGGAGAAATTTAATGCTCAGAAAGACAGTCTTTATGAAGTCGACAATCAGAACAAGATTTTATTCCACATTGAAACTAACTTTATAAATCAGCCGAACAAAGATTTTAGAATAAGTACATCTAAGGCATCTAAATAGAGGGATAAAAAAATATTAGGAAATTATAAAACAAACTAGATAAAAAACAATACCAGGTTTATTATTATTTTTAAAGACTCAACTAGAAATCTCAGACATGATAATGCCATCACTGAAATTTAAGATGCCCTGGATGAGAAAATTTATGGTCTGAATAAAGTTGAAGAGCGCAGTAGTAAGGTGGAGAGGGTGCCAGGAATACACCCAGAGTCCAGGCAGAGAAAGAGAAAGTATTCAGAGGTGTGGAGGATTGATTTAGAGACACTCACTGACCATTATCTAAGGGGAATTCTGAAGGAAGAGCAAGGAGAGGACACTTAAGCAGTATTTAAAGAGATCGTTCTGAGACATTTTTAGACTTGAAGATTTCAAATAAAAATTACATTTGAGTACCAAGCATGGAAATAAGAATAAATTTATACATAGTAGCAAAATTTCAGAACATTAAGGAAAAAGATAGTCTGAAGTTAATAGAGCTAAAAGATGAATTGCCTGCAAAGGAATGAAAATTAGTTTGATGGCAGCCTTCTCATGACAACAATAGATACTAGAAGACAATGGATATGTTCCAAGTGAAGAGAGAAGGTAATTGTCAATCCAGAATTCAATATCCCAAGAAAGACATTTCAGACATGCCAAGACCAAGGGTTTACCAATTACTGACCATCACTAAAAGAACTACTAAACTAAACTTTAGTAAATATAGCCAGCTATTGATTAAAAAAAAAAAAAAAAAACCCAAAAAACTTTTTTAAAATATTTAAAAAGAGTGAAATTACAACTCTGAAACAAAAATAACAAGATAGGAAGCAGGATTCACCAGTTTACTAAAAAGTTCTGGAATATGAATGGAAATCTAGAAAGATGGTACAGATGAGCCTGTTTGCTGGGCAGGAAAATAGACGCAGACTCAGAGAATGGACATGAGGACACAGAGAGGAAACAGGAGGGTGAGACAAATTGGGAGAATAGGATTGACATATATACACTACCATCTGCAAAATAGCTAGTGGCAAGCTGCTGCATAGCACAGGAGCTCAGCTCATCCCGCCTAAAGGGGTGGGATGGTGCCGGGATAGGTTCAAAGGGAGAGGCTGTGTGTATACATACAGCTGACTCATGTATACAGCAGAAACTAAGACAATATTGTAAAGCAATTATCCTCCAATGAAAAAAATAAAGAGGAAAAAAATAGTGCTGGGGCCTTTGTTGTAGTCAAAAGAACAATGGATACATAATACCTTAAAAATATTTTCAGTAAATAAAGTGATCAACTTAAGAAAACAAGAATAGCAGAAAAATCTAAACTAGAAATATGAAAATCATAAATATAAGAGGAAAAATTAAATAAATAATATTTAGGGAGAATGAATAAAACCCAAAGTTGATTTCTTGAAACAACTTACAGAAATAGACAAACCTTGAGCAAAACTGAAAAATGGGGGAAAAAAATCAAACCCCACAAACAGAAAATTGGAATAAAAGAGGTTAGAAATAGATTCAATGGAGATAGAGAAATATCTAAAAGAATGCTATTAAAAACTTATTGTCAATAAATATGGAAATGTGGAATTTCCACATTAATTTCCCATTAAAAATGGGTAATTTTTAAGAAAGAACAAATAAATTTTGGTAATTTATTCAGATGAAATCAGAATAAAGCCTTAGCTAATAAAAAAATTGTTAATCAAAAGGTCTCCATCTTTCAAAGAAACAAGGCCCAAATAGTTTTACCAGATCTTCAAAAATATAAACACTGTTTAGAAACAAACAGACAGAAAAACCTCATTTCAGAGAATGAGGGAGAAAAAAGGAAGAGCATTATTTAACTTATTTTTTGAGATACTAAAGTCAGACAAGTAAAGTACAGGTAAAGAAAATTTTATTTACTCTCACTTTTCATGTAGATATAAAATTTTAAGGAAAATATCATGACCAAATAGGACTTAGTCTGAAATTGAAAGTATAATTTGAAGTTACAAGTCCTACTAAAGGTTAAAGGTTCCTTTATTTTTTATATTTTAGTGTCTTTTGATAAATGCAGAAAAGACATCTCATGGAAAGCAGAATTCATTTGTGGTTAAAGAAAAATGTTTGCAAACTAGGTATAGAAGTTAAGTTTCTTTACCTGACAAAGGCTATATAGAAAATTTTACAAATATTATACCAACTGGTTATGTTTTAGAGGCATGTCCACTAAGTCAGGAATAACATAAGGATACCAGTTATAAGCCTGTATTCAGCGTAGTACTAAGGGTCTTGACTGGTCCTCTTTGCAATAGCAAAGAAAGGAGGGAGACAGAGACCAAAAGAGAAAGAAAATTGTTCTTGTTTGTAGAAAATGTAATTGTCTACATAAAGAATTCAAGAAGATTCACAGAGAAATTCTTAGAGTTAAAAGGTGTTCAGTGAGGATGCTAGATAAAAAGATCACACAAAATTAATATCATTCTTAGCAGTAGTCACTAATTAGAAAATATAATAGGAAAAAAAGAATTCTATCCACCATAGTAGAAATTATGTGACAGTATTAAATTTATTAAAACAATGCAAGACCTCTGTGAAAAAAATTATAAAAGCATTATTGAACAATATAAAGACCTAAATAAATTTAGAGAAATACCATGTTCATTGTTTAGAGTATTCAGTAACATAAAAATGTCAATTTTTTCCATATAGATTTATGGGCTTACAGCAATTTTAATTTTAAAAATCCTCAAAATGTGTGTGTTTTGTGTGTGATTGTTAATAAGATAATTCTGAAATTCTTGTGAAAGGGACAAGAAGAGTCAAGACAACTTTGAAGAAAAAGGTAGATTTGTCTTATTAGATATTTTGATATTTTAAAAGACCGTGATGGTATTGACTCAGGGGACAGATACATAGATGAATGGAACAGAACAAAATCCCAGGAATGACCTATACACATGAGGAAACACTCTGTACATCACAAAACAATGGGGGGACACAGAGGGACTGAGAAAACTGGTTACCCATGTGGGAGAAAGGAGAAACAGACTCCCACTCACCCAGACATAAAGACTAAAGACCTAGATGTGAAAGCAAGCTTGCAACTTTGAGAAGAAAATATAGGAAAATAAATTTATTATCACCAAGAAGGGTAAGATTTCTTATATAATATACGAACATACAAACAACCAATTAAGAAGATATATTTGATTACATTAAATCAAAAGATTATGCACAAGAAAGAAGGCATATAAACACAATAGAAAGAAATTATAAAACAGGAGAAGGTATTTGCAATGCATACAACCATAAATAGGAGATAATCTAAGAAGCAGTAATTACACAAGCTGAATTCTTTGATCACAGGGCAATAACACTATTAATAAATAGAAATTAAAACCAAATAACAATTAAAGTATACGATCACGGCAGTTAGAAGATAATTAAAATAAGAACACACCATATCAAAATTTATGAAATGCTATTAAAGTATCCTAAAAGATGAAATCATGGTCTTCAAGTTTTCCTTATCTTTAAGGAAAGGTAAAATGAAAGCTTTCAGTCCAAGGATTTAATAACAAAAACAACAAAAATAAAATCCCTCAAAAGTCAAGAGAAAGAAAAAAATAAAGGCAACAACAAGATTAAATGAGTTAGAATACAGGAAAATTTGTAAAATTAATTTGAGGGCTTATTTAAAAACAATAAGATAGACAAACTTTAGAGAAGGTAAAGAAAAGAAAAACTTGCAAATAATAAAATAGAAATATAAAGAAGGGATTCAACATCAGATGAGGATATAGTTTAAACATAAGATAACACCTAGCAAAATTGTAAGTTATGCATTTTAAATCATCTTCTGCAAATACACATATTGCAAAAATTGGAAATATTAAGCCTAAATACATTAATCACACTGAAGAAACTAAGGGAAGAAAAGATGGAGAGAATTCTCTCCTGGGAAAAAATGTCTAGGCCTAGAAAACTGTATAGGGAAAATCTTTCAGATCTTTAGAATTAGGTAATTACTATGCTTCAATAATTATTTAAAAACACTGAAAGACTTGGAATGTGTATCTAATTTACTTCACAAAGATAAGCTTGATGTTAAAACCTAAAAAAGACAGCTCAAAAAAGAAAATAATCAATCTATCTAAATTATGAACAGAGAACAAATCTAAACACAGATAACAGAATATCAAGAGAATAACCCCAAAAGATTTAACCTAGAGTGAAAAGGTTTTATATCTTAATATTTGAAAAATCCAACAGTATGTCTCATCCACCAGTTTAAAAAGAAAATCCAAATGAGATTCTCAACAGATGCAGAAAAGTCAACTAGTCCTTATTTTTAAATGACCAGAAATTTAAGAACTCCTTAACAATAACAAAATATTTATTTCAAAACCACCTGTGAGAATGAAATACTAAGGTAATAGTATTAAAATCAGGAACAAAGCAGGGATACAGTTCCTTTGCCAATTTTATTTGATTTTTAACTGGAAGGAAGTTCTCACCAGTTAAACAGTATACATCCTAGCAGAAAACTGCTAAATGTACAAACGAGACACAAAAGCCAGTAGATTTTCTACATAGAAATAGTATATAATACTAATTATATGCGGAGAAGGCAATGGCACCCTTTAGTATATATTATAGTATTGCAATGGCAATACTATAATACTAATACTATATCTCTACATAGAAATACTATCCAGTTAGAAGGTATAACTTTAAAAACTCAAACTACAGTAGTAAAAATGAGCAATGATGACATTGAAAACCTCTGTTAAATTCCTTGGGATAGTTTTAATGAGAAAGTAAAGGATCTATATAATAAAAACTACAAAATGTTACTGACAAATACAGAAGAGAATTTGGATATTGTTCCATGGCAACAATGTCAGTATTTTTCAAATTAGTTTGTATCTCAATATACTTGCAATAAAAATTTCATAAGATTTTTTTCAGAATTTAATATTATCACGATAGTGTTTACTGAAAGAATGAAGGTGAAGGTGAAGTCGCTCAGTCATGTCCGACTCTTTGCGACCCCGTGGACTGTAATGTACTAGGCTTCTCTGTCCATGGGATTCTCCAGGCAAGAATACTGGAGTGGATTGCCATTTCCTTCTCCAGGGGATCTTCCCAACCCAGGGATCGAACCCGAGTCTCCCGCATTGGAGGCAGACGCTTTAACCTCTGAGCCACCAGGGAAGCCCCCGAAAGAATAACTAGGTAAAATAGCAAAGAAAATGTTGAACATGGAAAGGAATGATGAGAAAGTGGCCCTGCCATGTATTAAACAATTTTAGAAAGCAGGTGTAAATAAAATGGTCTGGAACTGACAAAAGAACAAATATATAAATGTACAAATCAGTTGCACAGAACAGATATTCTGAAACTATATTAACCGCAAGAGCTTAATCTACAATAAACACAGCATTGCAAGTCAGTAGGGAAAAATTATTATTTAATAAACTATGCTGAGTTAACTATTAAGAAAATATTTAGAGATTCAAATGGCTCAGTGGGTAAGAATCCACCTGCAAAGCAGGAGATATGGCAGAAACCATGGGTTTGATCCCTGGATCAGGAAGATACCCTGGAGAAGGTAATAGCAACCCACTCCTGTATTATTGCCTGGGAAATCCCATGGACAGAGGAGCCTAGTGGACTACAGTCCATGGAGCTTCAAAGAGTAGGGCACGACTTTAGCAACTGAGCATATAATAAAAATAACATTAGATGGATAAATAGGTGTAAATATATAAATGCCAAACCATTAAAACCAAAAAGACTAGAAATACATTTTTTAAAGTTTAGTAAAAAATAAATAAATAAAATAAAAGCTTAGTAGTTTAAGTCATCAATGGAATGTAAATTATAGCTATAATAAGCCACCACTGTACACCCAACAGAAAATGGCTAAAATGAAAAAGACTGACAACATCAAAAGTTGACGAGAATACGGAGCAACTGAAACTCTGATGCATTGTTGGTGGGAGTATAAAATGATGCAACTACTTTGGAAAAAAGTCTGGCAGTTTCTTATAAAACTAAGTCTATATATATGTCCTCTGACTCAGCAATTCCACCCCTAGGTATTTCCCCCAAAGAAATGAAAGCATATATTCACACCATGTGCTGTGTTTAGTCACTCAGTTGTGTCCGACTCTTTGTGACCCCATTGATTGTAATCCACCAGGCTCCTCTGTCCATGGAATTCTCCAGGCAAGATACTAGAGTTGGTTGCCATGCCCCCTCCAGGTGATCTTCCCAACCCAGCAATTGAACCCAGGTCTCCTGCATCACAGGCTTTACCGTCTGAGCTACCAGGGAAGCCCATATTCACACTGCTGCTGCTGCTGCTGCTAAGTCGCTTCAGTCGTGTCCAACTCTGTGCGACCCCATAGATGGCAGCCCACCAGGCTCCCCCGTCCCTGGGATTCTCCAGGAAAGAACACTGGAGTGGGTTGCCATTTCCTTCTCCAATGCATGAAAGTGAAAAGTGAATGTGAAGTCACTCAGTCATGTCCGACTCCTAGTGACACCATGGACTACAGCCCACCAGGCTCTTCCATCCATGGGATTTTCCAGGCAAGAGTACTGGAGTGGGGTGCCATTGCCTTCTCCACATATTCACACTATGACTCAGCAATTCCACCTCTAGGTATTTCCCCAAAGGAAAGGAAAGCATATGCCCATAAAAGTGTATTTACAAGAATGTTCATAATGGCCCCAAACGGGAAATAGTTCAGATGTCCATCAGTAGAAGATGGACACGCAACTGTAATATAGACACATAATGAAATATTACTCTTGACAACCAAAAGAAACTCTTGGAACACACCAACACAGATGAATTTTTTAAATATCATGTTGAGTGAAACAAACTGTACAGAAAAGAGTTCATGCTGCATGATTCCATTTATATGAAGTTCTAAACCAGGCAAAACTAACTGACAGAGAAGAAACTAAATGCTCCGGTTGCCTTTGGTGTAAAGTGAGAGTAAGGATCTATGGGGGAGGGACACTGGGGAACTTTCTGGGATGATAGTAATTTCTTTATACACATATTTTAATAGTTTTATTTGGACAAAATTCACATGCCATACAATTCACCCATTTAAAGTGTACAATCCACTGATTAATGTATTATGTGAATATATTAATGATTAACATCTATTCTTCAATATGTGCAACCACCAGCTTAAAGAGAAATCGTACCCTTTGAATTTTTAAATCTTTGTAGATTTATGCGTTTTCATTTATCAAAACTCAAGAATAATCGACTTGAGATTTGAGAATTTCACTGTATATATGTATGTAAACTTTATCTTTAAACTTTTTTATTAGAGGGAAATATGAAATAAATTTCAAAGTTCTATGTGGAAAGGGTCATTCTTCAGAAAAGAAAATATTGATAGATCTGAGCCACTAGGGAAGCCCTAATTACTTTAAACCCAAAAATCTTTGTGCATCAAAAACATATAAATATAACCAACACTAAATGCAAATATCAAGCCAGAGATTAATTATGTTTTTAAAAAATATTAGAAAAGGGGGGTTTTGTCTATATATTTGTTATATGTGTAAAACATTCTAAATCATTGGAAATATTAAGCTACCAACAGATATGAGGGCAAAGGCTCCGAACACAAAGTTCATAAATTGTAACTAAAACTTAACAAACATGAAGGAAATTTCCTCTTGTTTACAGAAATTTTGTCTTGTTTACATAAATTTTAAATTATATCAGGAGCAATATACACATCAAAGGCCCTAGGAGTTGTATGCCTTTTGATTTATTTTCCTTTGAGAAATATATTTATTCTCCTTTGAGAAGAGATATTTAATGAGAACAAGAACAGTTATGCACGAGGATTTAGCTACAAAAATGTTTATTGCAGCATCATTTGTAACACTGACAAATCTGGTGTTAACACAAATGTTTAATACAGAGTATTAATGAAATAAGTTACAGTATAAGATATTGATATAACTTAGCACTCCTGCACAGCCATGTGAAATGATGTCGTAAAATAATTAACAGTGTGGAAATATGTTTACATCTTGAGTTAGAAAAAAAAGGAAAAAAGGCAAAAAATTCCTTGATCCTGTTAGGCTAACCCATTCCCTTGTATCCATGCTGTGGACACACGGGCATTTGGCTCCTATCAACTTTCCTTGTTCCCCATTTCCCTTTGGAAGCTGTTCTGGAAAGAACAAATAGGCTAGCCTCAAATTGAGGGGGGGAAAGACATGTAAAAAAATAAAAAGAGAAAGTGTAAAAAACTGTTTCGGTAACCTTTTTTTTTTATTTTAAATTGGGAAAAAGTATATAGGCACATGATCAGAAATTGAAACAGTCAAAAAATGCACAATGAAAATAATCCATCAAGACCCAGGAGACTTAATTAGCTTTTCTTATCTTCTTCTAGATATATTTTTTTTAGGAAGACATCTACTAAAAGGAACAAACAAAACATAAGAAAGAGAAAAGAAGGAAGGGAGGGAAGGAAAGAAGGGGAAAAGATATAAAGGGAGAATATAGGGGGAAATTAGAATGAGTTTAGTCTATGAGGGGTCTAAACAGCCCAAGTTTATTTTAGAATATATGTTAAACATTTGGACCTCAAACGTTCAGCAACTTGCTACTAACTTAACAACCCTACTACATGAACATTTGGAGAAGGCAATGCCAGCCCACTCCAGTACTCTTGCCTGGAGAATCCCATGGACAAAGGAGCCTGGTGGGCTACAGTCCATGGGGTCACAAAGAGGGGATACAACTGAGCAACTAAACACACGTGAACGTTAAATCATTTACAAATATTTATAAAATACATCAAGATCAAAAGTGAAGAGTCTTTTTACTTAAGAAGCCTTAATGTACAGGGACTGTGTCATCCAACCCCACATTAGGGTTCCCAGCCTGGCAAGCATTAGTGTACCAAACAATGGAGTAGGAGGTGTGAAATCAAGACTGTCCTGGACATGTGGCTCTGATTGAAACACCAATGGGGGTTCAGAACCTTAGAAGCACCGGGCAACCTGAGTTTACTCTGTTGGAGAGCATGCCTAGGGCAGCAAGCACCAAATGACAGCCACTGGGAGCCCACAGGTTTTCCTTCCTGGCATCATCTTCAGATGTTCAGGATAGGACCATATGTCCTGACCCTCTTTTACAACCATTTTTGGACCGATTAGTCATGAATAAACTGGTTTATATTTACTGCTTGAAGTAAGCCTAAGAATATGATTTCCATGGGTGGGGAGAGGAGAAATCAGTTTATGCAGATAGTCCACAAAAAACACAGCTGGGCTCTCAGTTGAGGGCAGGTTAGGGTTCTTAGTGTGAGTTCTTTGCTGGGGGCCACTCCCTTTTTTTCCATGATGCAAATATAGAATATTTGAAGGTAGGGTAGTCAAGGGATGAGATTTGATAGAATTGATTTTTACTGCTTCATCAAAGACATTCCAAAGTGAACAGGAGCATTTCTGTGTATGATTAAGCTTGCTAGCTTAAAAATAATTAACAATTTATTTGCAAACAATTTATATGTGAGCTTATAATTAAAGATGTGTCTTTTTTACATTAAAAACAACAACTTTTATTGACTGCTCACCATGCGAATGACAATTGGTTAGAAATCCTTAGACATTTTATAGGATGAGACAAAATGCTTTGGAGAGAAAGCAACATGCGAGCCAGAACAGAAGGAAAGAATTTATTGAGGGATGGCGGCAAGGGGGAAAAGAAAGAGACAAGGCCAAGAAGCTGAAGCAGGAATGGAAAGAACAAGAGAACAAGCTATCCTTGAAGCCCTAACAGAATCTGGAAATCTGCTCTTGCCTGTATGAACAGGAAAGTGAATGTTTTTCCCATTGGGCGCGGGGGAGGAGGAATAGCAGAATTAACCTTTCCTAAAAATTTCTTCTTTTATACCTTCAAGCATGTATCTGAGTGGAACTTTATTTTCTAAGAGTTTATCCAGTCCAGCTACATATCTTTCACCTGCCATCACAATGCCTCAGACTTAGTTGGCTCCATTGTTCTTACACCTGCAGTGATGACCTCAGTTCAAGATTCGGCAAGCGAAATTAAACCTAACAGTTCTCCTGATGCACCTCTAACACAGAAACAAAATGACTGCTGTGTTTTGGAGAGCCTTTTCCAAAAGAGTTTCTGAGTGGAGTGTTGCACTTCCATCTGATTTTAGTGGGTAGCCCAGGGTGAAGCGACTTAGCAGCAGCAGCAGCAGCAGATGTTAGCGGTTGCTTTTCCTTAGCAGTGCTGATGCCTCGGTAGACGGGTCTATTCGCTGAGCCCCCCGGCCCTGGGCAGAGGAACTAAAGGCAGGAAGATCAAGGAAAGAAGACCAAATAAACAGAAGAGCAGAGCTCTGAAGTTGAAAGCTCTTATTCATTAATTCTGCAAACACTTACTATAGGCAAGTTCCAGGTCAGACATGGGGTGGGGGGGTACAGTAGACAGACACTGATCCTGCCCTCCCAGAGCTCAAGGTTCATCCTCTCCGGCAGGCAGAACAAGTGTTATTAACTTTCCCATTATGAGACCAGGAAACTGAGGCAGAGGACATACATAGCTCTGGATCACAACTGGAGCTCAGCTTTTCTCTCCAGAGGCCTAAACAGTTGGCTAACGGAACTCAACTGGCTGTCAAACTTTTCTCTTACTAATTACACAAAACTGCTTTAAGAAAGTATTCACTTCACGGCGGGCTTCTGCTCTGCACCTTTAATATTCAGGAAATTATTTGTGCCCCTATTCCTTTCTTAGAAGAACTAGCCTATTTTTCACACAATTTTAGAATTGTTATTATTATTAATGCTGGTAATAAATCAGCTTTAAGAAATAATTTGCTGAAATCTTTAAATCCATCTTTCCCTAGAGTCGGTCATATGAAAACTCAGACTGTGAAAAAGCTTAACAATTTTTTTTTAATACAAAATGATCAGGCATCCAGGTATTCGGCTAAAAAATGCTCCATCTGGACCTTTCTTCCGGGAACTCTGCATTCACCTGCCTTTCAAGAAATCTGAATCCTTTCCAAGGAAGAGGAACCCAGAAAGAAAGGTTCTCTTTCCTGAGAGCATTTTCCTTATTCCTTACCCCTTTCAGCTGTTAGCAGCAGCTGGTGCCCTCAATATGCTGAACTGCTGCCTTGTAAACATTCTCTCTAATACCGCGCATTACTCATAGTTTGAAAATCACTTTGACTCCTGAAACATAATTATGTTAATGTCAGATGAGTCAGCAGGGGGACCACACGCTGCTCCTATGGCAGTCACGCCTCCAGCCAGCCTCTCAGCTCCTGAGGCTTGCGGGGCGGGCGGGGCGGTGGG
>SJXQ01012892.1:167693-221068 GCA_006408695.1 Aepyceros melampus
CCTTAGGGGTGTGGTGGCCGTCCAGGGGTCGGGCTAAGTACAGAGGCCTCAAGTTGAGGAGGCAGCGGAGATGCTGAAAAACCCAGACGCTCCAGCCCGAGCCCTGGGAGTTACCCAGGTGACCTTCCAGGAATGAGATGAAAGCTTCATTTTAAAGAAAGCAGTGCCCGACACCTTGTGAAATCGATACTCTCCTGTTCCTTGGGAGGTGGGGGACCGATGCGACGGACTTGATTTTGAGTAGGCTCTGGGAGTTGGTGATGGACGGAGAAGCCTGGCGTGCTGCAGTCCATTTGGTGGCAGAGTCGGACATGACTGAGCATCTGTCTGAACTGAACTGGGGGTAGTTCCGGAAAGAGGCTCTGTGATCATAAAGTGAACAGCAATTTTGACTTTACAGAGTGGTTTGCTATTCCTCGGTGGACCTGCATTCTTGTTGGCGTGGCATCCTCAGATTTCACAGGGATTGTCTCTTGTTCGACTGCCAAGTTCTTTGAGACCCCGTGGACTGCAGCAGGCCAGGCTTTCCTGCGTCCTTCACCATCTCCCGGAGTTTGTAGGCAGCTTGTAAAACAATATTGAAGAACGGTTCCTTTGACCTGATTAGGTGAAGGGTGTTAGATGTTACAAAATAATATTAATTAGAATGATAAACTGGGAATGTCAAATGGTGGTAGGGCAACTTTTCTAATTGTTGGACCATTCAAATTTACATTTCAAGTTGTTGAAGGCTGGAACCTTAAAAAAAAAAAAAAACTGCATATGTCCTTTTCTTAGAAATGGTGGAAAGTTAGTTGTGGAATGAAGGTAGCCCTGAGGATTGTGACATGAATGAATGACAAATCTGCAAATCAGATATGTAATTTTCATTTTTTTTCCCCCAAGAAATACCGAATTGGCTTTGGTAAATTGGAGATTTTTTTCAGATATAAATATGGAAACTGCAAGAGTGTTTATTCCTCATTCAGTATCCGTCTTAACAGTTAGAAAGGACTAGCAGTTTACAGTCTTCACAGCTGAATACATCCAGAGTTATGCATAGTGTTTTATATTGTTCTAGCAACAGAAGGCTCTTTGTCCTAATTTTGGATGGTTGCTACCACGTATTCCTCAATGGTGCCTATTTGGGACTTCAGTTGAGCAGGTGTCAGTGTTGATGAATCATGGTCTCAGACTGAGCTAATTTCCCTTTGTGTAAGGGTATTGTTGTGTGTGTATATAATATATAAGAACCTGAACGTCAAGTTTTTCATGTTCAGAAGTTAAGGTTTTTAGCCCGGAAACTGAGTTCTTGCTTTAAGAATGCTTCACCTTGAAATGGGCCATGTGCATCCTGAAGACAGCCTGTGAGTGTTTCTGTGAGGTCTTCCCTGCCCCCAAGTTGTCCCTGCTTTCTTTGAGTCATCTGTTCTTCGGTCGTTCCCTGTGCCCTGATTGTTCACTTACTGGTTTGTTTCTCCCGCTAGACTAAACTCCTGGGCCCATGAACTAGTATCTGTCTTTGTATCTCTGGCATCTAGAATAGGGCTGGCATGTAGTAAGAGCTACTTTGGTGGCGTCTTGTTTCATTGAATAAACGTGAGTGTTCCAAATCAAATCGCACATGTTGGGAACGGAGGTTTTGTTTTGTTTTGTTAGTAGCTGAAAGGGTGGACCTGTATTGCTGTTGTAGGGCAATCAGTTCCTTTCTTTTCAGGTCTGCTGTAAACTGTCCCCTACTACCACCACCACCACCCACAAGTAAGAAGCCGAGGAAAATAAAACCAACAACCAGACTCTACCTTATTTTGGGATCTCGATAGTATACTGTACTTTTAGAGTCAAGATGATAGAACCTTGGCTCTCCTGGCCAGAACTAATCCACATACTGGCATTAGCCAGGTTCTTTTCACAGAGGAGTTGTCCAGTCTTTACTCTTAAAAAAAAAATGGGAATTTTAGGACCTCTGCTGTGACTGTGGATGGTTAAGACTGGTTGTTGAATGGAATGTTTACATACACTGGCATCGTGAAAGTGAACTCGCTCAGTCGTGTCTGACTCTTTGCGACTCCATGGACTGTACCCTACCAGGCTCCTCTGTCCATGGGATTTTCCAGGCAATAGTACTGGAGTGGATTGCCATTTCCTTCTCCAGGAGATCTTCCCAAACCAGGGATTGAACCCTGGTCTCCCACATTGTAGACAGACACTTTACCATCTGAGCCACCAGGGAAGTCCTTTAGTCAGGTTCTTTTCACAGAGGAGTTGTCCAGTCTTTACTCTTTAAAAAAAATGGCAATTTTAGGACCTCTGCTGTGACTGTGGACAGTTAAGACTGGTTGGTGAATGGAATGTTTACATTTCAAATAGAATGGGTTTCTGCACAATGATGCTTAATGCTTACCCTGAGAAAGGATTTAAGAATATAAAATGAAGATAATGTACTTATCCTCTTCCTTAAACTGGTCAAAGGGAGGGGATTTTTACAGTAAAGTTTTACTAGCCAAAACTCTTAGCAAACTGGAATTGATGTCAGACACTGAATTTTACAGAAGGTTGACAGCAGAATAAATTGCTATCGGAGATTTCGTTTTGACAATATATACACAGTACATAACAGTGATTACTAATATTTTCTGTAATAACTCAGTACCTCTGCAACATTCAAAATCAGATGGTCCACATTTTTACACCCACTATGTTTAAGTCAAGAAAGGGTGGGTGATGTATATTTGGAAGATTTTCTAACAAGATTTTAATTAGGTTTTAGAAAGTGGTTCAGCTGAATTTTGCCATACAAAGAATTACATGAGAGGGATGAAACAGAAAAGTAGCTTTTTGTTGAAAACAGAAGAGAAGAAGGGACTTTTTGCTGGTGACTAGGTAAAATTTTAGCAATTCCTACTCACTTTCCTACCATCCTTCTCACCAAGAATACATCTTCAGGCCCTGTTTTACTTGTGTTTTTTTCCTCAAAAGAGAGTCTTCTGTTATAGTAATAAAAATAAAGTGGACAACAACTTCCAATTACTGAGCACTGTGTGTCAGACCTGTGCTCAATGCTTCACGAAGTTATTTTAGCTAATCTTTGTTACAATCCTATGCTATACGGATGTTTACTTATTTCCATTTTATAGGCTCAGGGAGGGTAAAGGGCTTACTTAAGGTCATATGGCTATTAAGAAACAGCTGTGATTTGAACCGAGGTTGTATTAGGGTTCTTTGAAGAAACAGAACCAATAGGATATGTGTGTGTGTGTGTATGTAATATATGTTGTTGGTCGATTGATAAGTCGTGTTCAACTCTTTGCACCTCTATGGACTGCAGCATGCCAGGCCTCCCTGTCCTCCGCTCTTTCCTGGACTTTGCTCATATTCATGTCCATTGAGTTGGATGCTATCTAACCATCTCATCCTCTGCCACTCCCTTCTCCTGCCTTCAATCTTTCCCAGCATCAAGGTCTTTTCAGTGAATCAGCTCTTCGCATTAGGTGGCTGAAGTATTGGAGCTTCAGCCTCAGTCCTTCCAATGAATATTCAGGGTGGATTTCCTTTAAGATTGACTGATTTGAGCTCCCTGCAGTCCAAGGGACTCTCAAGAGTCTTCTCCAAACATACATGTGTGATATATGTGCATGTACCAGTCACTTCAGTCATGTCTGACTCTTTGTGACCCTATGGACTGTAACCCGCCGGGCTCCTCTGTCCGTGGGATACTCCAGGCAAGAATACTGGAATGGGTTGCTGTGCCCTCCTCCAGAGGATCTTCCCAAACCAGGGATCAAACTTATGCCTCTTTATGTCTCCTGCATTGGCAGATGGGTTCTTTATTCCTAGCGCCACCTGGGAAGCCCGGGTAATATATATAACATATACATACATTGAGAGATTTAGTATAAGGATATAAGGAATGGGCTCACGGCAAGTCCCCAAATGTGCAGGGTGAATTGGCAATCTGGAGACTCAAGAAAGCCAAAAGTATTCCATTCTGGGTCCAAAAGGCAGGAAAAAGCTGATGTTCCAGTTTGAAGGCCTTGAGACAGAAGAATTCCCTTTTACTCTGAGGCGAGGCGCCTGCTTCTTCAGGCCTTCAGCTGACTCAGGGCCATCTACGTCACGGGCAATCTGCTTCACTCATCTACCAATTTAAGGGTCAGTCTCTTCCCAAACCCCCCGAAGGAAACACCCAGGGTAATATTTGATCAGATGGCTGGTTAATAAAGTGTCATCCAGGTCCATTTGATTTCCAAAGCCCTTGCTTTTCATGTTCTTTCACAATGGCGCCCTCCCACTCCAGGTTTCACAAAGTTGCTTTAATCCTGTCTCTCCCCCCTCACCTGGAATACCTGTCACAATCCCTTCCCCTCTTTACTAGATAAACACACTGAATTAGTACAGGTGTTTGAATATCAGTCACCAACTCAGAATCCTTTTCTGAGGAACACATGGAACACAACCATTTGCTTCCTTAGAATAACTTCCCAGCCTGCGAATTACGCTCCAAGCTTTCTGATTCTCTCTGCATATAACCTTTGCACTAACGCCCACCACACTCGCAAGTCTTCCTGACTCCAGGTTCATCCTCTTCCTTAGCGATGCCTAGCCCTGGTGGGAGAGCCCAGCGAGCCCTTGAGCTGCTTCCCTTCTCTCAGCCCCCTCCTTCGGGCCAAGCTTTCTGACCATTTACTCTTGACTGCCTTCACTGTTACTGTGGTTTTGGTTCTCAGCTCTCCACCCCTCCCCCCAAAACAAGGCATGTCACCCCCCAAAACAAGGCATGTTTCACTTGGTCGAGTTCGGTCTTGTGAACCCCCAGCCCACAGATTGGTTATTTAAAAGTATTTCCATGATCTGTTATATGTACTTCTAATAAATACTGTTTATAAAATTTTTGGTTATCATACTGAAAAGAATAAAAACATTAATTTTGCTCAAAACATTAATAATGTTTTGAATGATTGGCACTATTCCGCTGCATCCTGGACATGTTATGCAGTTTTCATGGATATCATTATGCTAGTTCTCCATCATTTTTTCATGAACAGTCTTAGAACATTTGTGTTTGGTTTTTTTTTTTTTTTTTTTTTTAGTTTTCATCAGCTTTATTCAAATATAATTCACATACCTTTCAACTTATCAACTTTTAAAGGGTAGGAGTTAATAGTACATTATGGACGGAGGAGCCTGGTGGGCTGCAGTCCATGGGGTCGCTAAGAGTCAGACATGACTAAAACAACGTCACTTTTCGCTTTTCACTTTCATGCATTGGAGAAGGAAATGGCAACCCACTCCAGTGTTCTTGCCTGGAGAATCCCAGGGACGGGGGAGCCTGGTGGGCTGCCGTCTGGGGTTGCACAGAGTCAGACACGACTGAAGCAACTTAGCAGCAGCAGCAGCAGAAGCAGAGTTGAGCAACAGTCACCAGGATTCATTAATTTTAGTACCTTTCCATCACTGTCTCAAAAAATCTTGCACCCATTCCCTCTAAACCCTCCAGCTGTAGGCAGCTGCTTTCTAAAGTGGCTATACTAGCTTATAATCCCACCAGAAGTATATGAGGTTCTAATTTCTCCATGTCCTTACCAACACTTCTAGTCAGAGCATTTGTTTTCAGCAAGTTAATTGTCCTTTAATATACAGAGCATGGTCATTCCTAAAAAGTACTTTCTCAGAGATATTTATGCTATTTTTCATGGTTATTCAAGATAAAAACATTAAAAAACATTTTTAATGGAAAAAATCAGATTTTTATTGATATTCAAGAGTTACGGTCAAGCCTGACAAATTTTTAAAAACTGAAAATTTTAAGATAGACTTTGGAAGATGAGCTTCTTTGAGAGAGGACACTTGTTAACAGATAGTTGTCACGTATTTTCACTTAAGGGATATTTCATTCTTCCAAAAGTTAATTGACCAAGCACAATACACTTAAAGGGTATTTTTATCAAAGCCACAAATAAAAATATTGATACATCCTTCTGCCATATTAGAAAAAAATCAAGTATGTGTTTTTTGATTGACAAATGACATCTGCCACAAGTATATTACTTTAATCAAGGTAAGAGAATTCCTCTTCCTGTTACGGTCTACTCTAGGGTTTCCAGAGCTTGGAATTAATTACTCCTAATTTAAATTGACTTGGTGGTCTTTGGTGTGTCTGGGAGAATAAAAACAGAGGGTATTAAAGTAGGAATCATAAAACTCTGAGAAGTCTGATGTGCAATTTTGTACTATCTCACAAGCAAATTCCAGTGGCAAGGGAGTGACTTTGGTCTCTAAAACAATTCTGAGGCTGGGTCCTTTGTAAATGGTTTCTTGGATATATTTGTTTCTACTGAAGCCTTAATAAAGAAGAAATGCCACTTATTTACCCTTTCTTGTGGGTTTTTAAAAAATATTTGTTTAGTTAGTTGAGCCAAGTCTTAGTTACGGAGCACAGGATCTTCAGTCGTCATTGCAGCATGCAGGATCTTCAGCCCACACACTCGAGTTCCCTGACCAGGGACTGAACCCCTGTCCCCTGCCTTGGGAGCACAGTCTTAGCCACTGGACCATCAGGGAAGTCCCTCCTGTGTTCTTAATAGTGTTTTGTTTTTGTGTTTTTCTTTTTAACCCAGTTTTGTTTGGAAATACTCATTTCTTTTCTTTGCCTTTCTTGGAAGCTGAGCTACCATTATGTTTTAGAATGCAATTAAATCTATCAAGGAATGAAGCTAGCTGATAATTCTTTGTCCTTAACTATTATATGAGGGGTTTTCAGCATACTATGTAAGCAGAATTTATGGTAGTATTCTAGAAGTTTAAATCATTGAAATTTTTAACAGACTTATTATTTTCTGAGATTTTTTTTAATAGCATTGCATTAACAACATTATGGTTATAATAAATGTTTTGCAATCCAAATCCTTATATTTTTAAAATATAATATTTTAATATCCCATTTTAAAATACTGGTACATTTATTGAATTATATTGGATTATTAGCATTATAAATAAATACCAAAGAGTTGCTAGCCCTACTTCACTTATAAAATTGATTTTGAACCTATATTGTAAATTGTACTTTAAATTTTATTTTATTTTAGCTGGCTAGTTAAGATTTCAACCTTTTAAAAAAAATCAGGTGTACTGAGGTAATTACATGCAGTAAAATTTATCCTTCTAGGTATAAAATTATAAGAATTTTGTAAAACACAGTCATTTAATCATTCCCACAATAAAGGCATGACATTTCCACTATAGAAAGCTCACTTGTGCCTCTTTGTAGTCAATCATTTCCCTGAAAATAGAATTTTATATTAAATTAATGAAACAAGACTTTAAAAAAAACATACCTGGTACACTGGTTTGGGGGCCATTATTATTGTAACTGGATAATAACTTAAGTGGGAAGGAAGATGTAATTGGAATAAACCAAATTTTGAATATATGACTCTAAAGTGATTGGCTAGAAGTGTTCCAAACAAAACATAAAGCAAAAGACTGATTGCATTGTGTTTTACTCATCTCCCTGATGTATGCTTGCTTTTTTCACCCTATGTGCATCTCCCCAAATGTCTCAATATGCCGAAATCCTTCAGAATTTTCTCTTGCTAGCTTGTGCCTTAGTCTATTCAGTGAATATTCGAAGTGGAATATTATTTCTGCTCTCCTGAAATAACTTATTGGCAAGGACCGTGTCATCTTCATTTGTTTATTCCCATCTCTTCCATAGAAAAGAAGCTGAAATATTTGTTAAATGGTGAATGAAATTTTCCTTTAACTTGGATGATTTCAAGCTGAGCAGAGAGTGATCTGAGAATGACTTGGATTTTCTCAAGTAAATATTGAACGTATTGTTAATACTAGGTTAAAATGTAAAACTCAGCTAAAAACATAGATGATAGACTTGGATCTAAATTTGAATACTGCCTTTATGATTTAATTGTAGAACATCTGGCAAATTCAGTTCTCATAATATCAGTTTTTCTGTCTACAAAAATCACAATAAAAAAGGAAAATACATGTCTCATTAGAACTCTATGAGGAGGAACTTGAGATTAAAACCCTTGGCACAGTGTCTTGCTCATAGCCCAAGTCTTTAAAAAAGTTTTTTATGTAAATCAACTATGAAGTACAGTTGATTTACAAAATTGTGTCAGTTTCAGGTGTACAATGAGGAGTCAGCTCTCTCTCTCTTTCTCTCTCTCTCTATATATGTATAGATTGTAGCTTTCATATATATATATATGAAAAACTGAAAGACGCTCAGTTGTGTCTGACTATTTGCAACCGCATGGACTGTAGCCTGCCAGGCTCCTCTCTGTCCATGGAATTCCCCAGGCAAGAAGACTGGAGTGGGTAGCTATTCCCTTCTTCAGGGTATCTTTCTGACCCAGGGATCAAACCTGGGTCTCCTGCATTGCAGGTGGATTCTTTACCATCTGAGCCACCAGGGAAGCCAATATATATATATACTTTTCAGATTCTTTTTGAAATTCTTTTCCATTATAGGTTGTTACAAGATACTGAATACAGTTCCCTCTGCTATACAGTAGGTCTTTGTTGATTATTTTATATAATAGATAGTAGTATTTGTCAGTCCCAAACGCCTCTAAATTATCCCTCACCCACCTTTCCCTGTGTAACCATGTTTGTTTTCTATGTGAGTCTATTTCTGTTTTTAAAGAAGTTCATTTGTATCATATTTTGAATTCTGCATATGAGTGATATCATATGGTATTTGTCTGACTTATTTCACTTAGTATGATTATCTCTAGGTTCATCCATGTTGCTGCAAATTCATTATTTTTACAGCTGAGTAATACTCCATTGTGTGTATGTGCATACAGTATTAGTCACTCAGTCATGTCTGACTCTTTGTGATCCCATGGACAGTAGCCCGTCAGGCTCCTCTGTCCATGGAATTTTCCAGGCACGAATACTGGAGTGGGTAGTCATTCTCTTCTTCAGGGAATCTTCCCAACCCAGGGGTTGAACCCAGGTCTCCCGCATTGCAGGCAGAGTGTGTGTATACATATATATATGTATGTATATATCCTGTCTTCTTTATCCATTCATCTGATGATGGACATTTAGGTTGCTTCCATGACTTGGCTGTGGACATGGCTGCTATAAACATTGGGGGTGCATGTATCTTTTCAAATTAGAGTTTTTGTCTTTTCTGGATATATGCCCAGGAGGGGATTGCTGGATCATATGGCAACTGTATTTTTAGTTTTTAAATTAATCTCCATACTGTTTTCCCCAGTGACTGTACCAATTTACATTCCCACCAACAGTGTAGGAGCGTCCCTTTTCCCCACACCCTCTCCAGGACTTACTGTTTGTAAACTTTTTGATGATGGCCATTCTGACTGGTGTGAGGTAATACCAAGTTTTGACTTGCATTTCTCTAATAATTAGCAATGTTGGGCCCACATGCAGAGGAGAGAATTGTCTTTAAGAACGCAGATGCAGATGTCTGGAGCTGGCCTATGGGCTCGAGGGAATACTTACTCTCCAAATTTGTCTTTTGCAAGCTTTAGGAGTTGGTGATGGACAAGGAAGCCTGGCGTGCTGTCCTGGCATCCTGTCCTGGCTTTCATGGGGTCGCAAAGAGTCGGACATGACTGAGTGACTAAACTGAACTGACTGAATTTTGGTTAATTACAGGCCTTCATTCCCCCCCCACCCCCACCCCCAGAGAGAGGAAAAAAGCCAAGGGGAAAACGTGCTCAGCTGCAGGTTGCATAATGTCTTTAAGATAAGAAAAAAGCAGTTGTTTCCCAAGTGACTGATTGCGGATCTTATGAAAGGATCCTTTGCTCTTAATTTTGCAATAGAGTACTGTGTTTCATGTGACTGTTTCTTATGGTATACCTATGGCTCCAAGCAATTATTAAATAAAGACAATTCTGGAAGGACTAAATAATGCTTTTTGAGGTGAACCAAGGGCATGTGAACGGCTCATCAGTTTATTATTAATTGGTTCCCCATTAAACTTTCTGGGAGGCTAGAAGGAAGTTGGCAGGTTAGTTCGTTAGCTCTTTTATCCTGAACAATTTAACCCTTGGCCCGCACTGTCTCCTCGATGCAAAATACATTCTTTTAACTTCACTTGCCCTCCTTCAGAGGCAGTTTAGCAAGTGTCTGGCTACTGGAGCACATTCATTTGGAGTTCATGTCCCACCTCAAATGGTTCTTCAAAGTATGCCTTCTACCTATTTTCTGAGCAAAATTTTGGTGAATACAATTTTCTCTAATGTATCACATTCCCAATAATATCTTAGAACCTTTAGACTGGATCTTCTGGCCTTCCCGTCAATCTGACTCAAGACAATCTAGATAGAAAATTTTCTGATGGCCCTATTCCTGCAACAGGTAATATTCAGGTTATTACATCTCTCAAGCAATCTTCCATTTATTTATTTAAGCATTTATTTCCTGTAGCTGGGGCTTATATTAATAATTAAGATTGCATTTAGTTAGAAGCTACAGAGTTTGAACAGCTAACTAGAATTTTCAGTTAACTGTCACGTATTATCCCCTAACCGCTGATAAGAATTTACTGTACCACCTGTATTGTTCTTGATTTGGAAAATTTAACCCTTTATCTTTTCATTTGATATATTTTCCATTAATGATCTTTCTTAATGAAAAATCAAGTGTCATTTTTATAATGCATTGAATGATTGCTGGTATTTTTAAAAAATTATTTGTTTATTTTATTTTTGGTTGCGCTAAATCTTCTGTGACTTCCCTGGTGGCTCAGACGGTAAAGCCTCTGTCTACAATGCAGGAGACCTGGGTTCGAGCCCTGGGTTGGGATGATCCCCTGGAGAAGGAAATGGCAATCCACTCCAGTACTATTGCCTGGAAAATCCCATGGACAGAGGAGCCTGGCAGGCTGCAGTCTATGGGGTCGCAAAGAGTCAGACAGGACTGAGCGACTTCACTTCACTTAAGTCTTCTGTGCTCCGCCAGGGCATTTTCTAGTTGTGGTGAGCGGGGGCTACTCTCTGTCTGGTGCCCAGGCTTCTCACTGCGGTGACTTCTGTTGTTGCAGAGCACAGACTCTAGGCGCACAGGCTTTAGTTGCAGCTCACAGGCTCAGGAGTTGAGGCGTGTGGGCACTAGGGCGCTCAGGCTTCAGTAGTTGTGGCACATGGGCTTAGTTGCTCCGTGGCACGTGGAATCTTCCTGGACCAGGGATCAAACAGTGTCCCTTGTGTTGGCAGTCAGATTTTTACCGCTGAGCCACCAATTTCTTCCATTCACAGGAAGATCCAGTGATTGCCTTTCTTTAACCTATAGTTCACTAGTTGTCAACTAAACATTAGGAAGAAATATATATCTTATTTATTTTATTTTATCTTTGTGCTCAGTCATACCTGACTCTTTGCTACTCCATGGACTGTATCTCACCAGGCTCCTCTGTCCATGGAATTTTCCACGAAAGAATATTGGACTGGCTTGCCATTACTTACTCCAGGGGGATCTTCTCCACCCAGGGATCAAACTGGTGTCTCCTGTATTGGCAGGCAGATTCTTTACCACTGTGCCGCCTGGGAGGGCCCTGAAGTATAATTACTTTACAATGTTGTGTTAGTTTCTGGTGCACAGCAAAATGATTCAGTTATATACACACACATATTCACATGTATACATATTTTCTCTTTCATATTCTTTTCCTTTATAGTTTATTATGATATTGAATATAGTTCCCTGTGCTATACAGTAGGACCTCATTGTTTATTTTTACATAGAACTTTACATCTGCCCATCCCAAACTCCTAATTTATCCCCTTCTTTCTCCATTGGTAACCATAAGTTTATTTTCTAGGTCTATGAGCCAATTTCTGTTTTATACATAAGTTCATTTGTATCATATTTTAGATTTCCTGTTGTCGTTGTTGTTCAGTCTCTCAGTCACGTCTGACTCTTTCCTACCCCTACGGACTGCAGCCCACCAAGATTCCCTGTCCTTCACTGTCTCTCAGAGTTTGCTCAAACTTATGTCCATTGAGTCAATGATACCATCCAATCATCTCGTCCTCTGTCGCCCCCTTCTCCATCTGCCCTCAATCTTTCCCAGCATTAGAATCTTTTCTAATGAGTCAACCCTTCACGTCACATGGCCTAAGAATTGGACTTTCAAGTTCAGCATCAGTCCTTCCAATGAATATTCAGGATTGGTTTCCTTTAGGATTGACTGGTTTGATCTCCTTGCTGTCCAAGGGACTCTCAAAAGTTTCCAGCACGGACACACTGAGTGACTTCCACTTTTCTTTGAGAGAGGAATGAAAACTGACCTTTTCCAGTCCTGTAGCCACTGCTGAGTTTTCCAAATTTGCAGGCATATTGAGTGCAGCACTTTAGCAACATTGTCTTTTAGGATTTGAAATAGCTCAGCTGGAATTCCATTACTTCAGCTAGCTTTGTTTGTAGTGATGTTTCCTAAGGCCCACTTGGCTTCACATTCTAGGATGTCTGATTCTAGGTGAGTGATCACACCGTTGTGGCTATCCAGGTCATTAAGAAATTTTTTGTATAGTTCTTCTGTGTATTCTTGCCACCTCTTTTTAATCTCTTCTGCTTCTGTTAGGTCCTTACTGTTTCTGTCCTTTATTGTGCCCATTTTTGCATGAAATGTTCCCTTGGTATCTCTAATTTTCTTGACGAGATCTCTAGTCTTTCCCCATTCTATTGGTCTCTATTTCTTTGCATTGTTCACTGAGGAAGGCTTTCTTATCCCTCCTTGCTATTCTTTCAGTTCAGCTCAGTCATTCAGTCATGTCCAGCTCTTTGTGACCCCGTGGAATGCAGCATGCCAGGCCTCCCTGTCCATCACCAACTCCTGGAGTTTACTCAAACTCATGTCCGTTGAGTCGGTGATGCCATCCAACCATCTCATCCTCTGTCATCCCCTTCTCCTCCCGCCTTCATTTTTTCCCAGCGTCAGGGCCTTTCCAAGGAGTCACTTATTTGCATCAGGTGGCCAAAGCATTGGAGTTTCAGCTTCAGCATCAGTCCTTCCAATGAATATTCAGGACTGATTTCCTTTAGGATGGACTGGTTGGATCTCCTTGCAGTCCAAAGAGTCCAACACCACAGTTCAAAAGCATCAATTCTTTGGCGCTCAGATTTCTTCACAGTCCAACTCTCACATCCATACATGACTAATAGAAAAACCATAGCCTTGACTAGATGGACCTTTATTGGCAAAGTAATGTCTCTACTGTTGAATATGCTGTCTAGGTTGGTCATAACTTTTCTTCCAAGGAGCAAAGCCTTTTAATTTCATGACTGCAGTCACCATTGCAGTGATTTTGGAACCCCCCAAAATAAAGTCTGCCACTGTTTCCACTGTTTCCCCATCTATTTGCCATGAAGTGATGGGACCAGATGCCATGATCTTCGTTTTCTGAATGTTGAGTTTTAAGCCAACTTTTTTTTTTTCACTGTTCTTTGGAACTCTGCATTCAGATGGGCATATCTTTCCCTTTTCTCCCTTGCCTTTTGCTTCTCTTTTTTTCTCAACTATTTGTAAAGCCTCCTCAGACAACTGCTTTGTCTTCTGCATTTCTTCTTCTTTGAGATGGTTTTGGTCACTACCTCCTGCACACTGTCACAAACCTCCATCCGTCGTCCTCAAGCACTCTGCCTACATGATGGCTCATTGCAAAACAAGCGCTGAGTGCTACTTTCACTTTTTATCTTTTTTTTTTGTAAAAATGAAAATGCCCTTTGGATTTCTTTAGGTTAGTAAAAAACAAGTACTAATGTAGGTCTTTAATACAAGCAAAATTGTGTAAAGCAAACTTTCAAAAATTAGGGGATACCAGTATGTGGAAATTAACACAATTTTGAACATCCATTTGGCCAAAGAAGAAATCTAGAAAGGAAGTTAGAAATACCCTAAGATAGAGACTTCCCTGAGGGGTCCAGTTGTTAAAACACCATACTCCCAATGCAGGGGGCATAGGCTTGATCCCTGGTTGGAGAGCTAACGTGCTGCAGTCCACGGGGTTTCAGAGAGTTGGACGTGACTGAGTAACTGAACTGAACTGAACTGGGGAAGTAAGATCCCACGTGCTTCACAGCATGGCTAAAAAAGAGAGAAAGAAATACCCTAAGATAAAAATGAAAATAATATACCAAATCTTATGGGCTGCAGCAAAATCAGTACTAAGAGAGAAATTCATAGCAACAAATACTTACATTAAAAAGGCAGAAAGATCTCAAATAAATGATCTAGCTTTACACTTCAAGGAGCTAGAAAGATAACAGACTAAGCCCAAAGTTAACATAAGAAGGGATTGACAAAAATTTTAGCAGAAATAAACAAAATAGGAAATAGGGGAAAAGAGAAAAATCATGACAATGAGGATAGATTTTTTTTTTTTTAAGATAAAACTGAGGAATCCTTGGACTAAAGGGAAAAAAAAGTGAAAGTCGCTCAGTCGTGTCTGATTCTTTGTGACCCCGTGGACTATACAATCCGTGGAATTCTCCAGACCAGAATACTGGAGTGGGTAGCCATTCCCTTCTCCAGGGGGTCTTCCCAACCTAGGAATTGAATCAGCTCTCCCACAATGCAGGCGGATTCTTTATCATAAAAAGAAGACTCAAATAGATGTTTTTTAAAAAGATAAAATAAAAAATGAAAAAAATGTTATAACTTATGCTACAGAAATAAAAGAACTATGAGAGACTACTCTGGACAATTATATGCCAGCAAACTGGATTACCTAGAAGACATGGATAAGTTCCTGGAAATGGACAATATACCAAGACTACATCATGAAGAAATAGAAAGTCTTCACAAACTTATCAATGGTATGGAGACTGAATCAATAATCAGAAATCTCCTAAAAAGTTTTATTTCACTGGTGAATTCTACCAAACATTTAAAGAAATGAGTACCAATCCTTTTCAAACTCTCCCAAAAACTAAAGGTTAGGGAACACTTCCAAACTCATTTTATGAGGTGAGCATTACCCTGATGCCAAAGCCAGATGAAGGCACCACAACAAAAACAAAACTAAATGAAAATTTCCTAATAAATATAGATGCAAAAAATCCTCAATAAAATACTAACCAATCAGATCCAGCAGCGCAAAAATACATCAACACGTATACAGTGAACTGAACTTTGACAAGGATGTCAAGAACAGACAATAGCAAAGGGATAGTCCCTTCAATAAATGATTCTGGGGAAACTGGATATCTACCTGTGAAAGAATGAAACTGGACCTGTCTCTTACCCCATAAACAGAAATCAACTCCAAGTTCAATTCAGTCAGTTCAGTCACTCAGTCGTGGCTGACTCTTGCGACTCCATGACTGCAGCATGCCAGGCCTCCCTGTCCATCACCAACTCCCGGAGTTTACCCAAACTCACATCCACTGAGTCAGTGATGCCATGCAACAATCTCATCCTTTGTCATCTCCTTCTCCTCCTGCTCTCAATCTTTCCCAGCATCAGAGTCTTTTCCAATGAGTCAGCTCTTCACAGCAGGTGGCCAAAGTATTGGAGTTTTAGCTTCAACATCAGTCCTTCCAATGAACAACCAGGACTGATCTTCTTTAGGAGGGACTGGTTGGATCACCTTGCAGTACATGGGACTCTCAAGAGTCTTCTCCAACACCACAGTTCAAAAGCATCAATTCTTTGGCACTCACCTTTCTTTACAGTCCAACTCTCACATCCATACGTGACTACTAAAAAAACCATAGCCTTGACTAGATGGACCTTTGTTGGCAAAGTAATGTCTCTGCTTTTTAATATGCTATCTAGGTTGGCCATAACTTTTCTTCCAAGGAGCAAACATTTTTTAATTTCATGGCTGCAGTCACCACCTGCAGTGATTTTGGAGCCCACCAAAAAAAAGTCAGCCACTGTTTCCCCATCTATTTGCCATGAAGTGATGGGACCGGATGGTATGATCTTAGTTCTCTGAATGTTGAGCTTTAAGCCAACTTTTTCACTCTCCTCTTTCACTTTCAAGAGGCTCGTTAGTTCTTTGCTTTCTGCCATAAGGGTGGTGTCATCTGCATATCTGAGGTTACTGATACTTCTCCTGGCAATCTTGATTCCAGCTTGTGCTTCATCCAGCCCAGTATTTCTCATGATGTACTCTGCATAGAAGTTAAACAAGCAGGGTGAGAATATACAGTTTTGATGTACTCCTTTCCCGATTTGGAACCAATCTGTTGTTCCATGTCCAGTTCTAACTGTTGCTTCCTGACTTGCATACAGATTTCTGAAGAGTCAGGTCAGGTGGTCTGGTATTCCTACCGCTTTCAGAATTTTCCACAATTTCTTGTGATCCACACAGTCAAAGGCTTTGGCTAGTCAATAAAGCAGAAATAGATGTTTTTCTGGAACTCTCTTGCTTTTTCTTTTTTTTTTTTTTTCAGATTCTTGCTTTTTCGATGATTCAGTGGATGTTGGCAATTTGATTTCTGGTTCTTCTGCCTTTTCTAAAAGCAGCTTAAACATCTGGAAGTTCATGGTTCCTGTATTGCTGAAGCCTGGCTTGGAGAATTTAGAGCATTACTTTACTAGCATGTGAGATGAGTGCAATTGTGTGGTAGTTTGAGCACTCTTGGGCATTGCCTTTCTTTGGGATTGGAATGAAAACTGACCTTTTCCAGTCCCATGGCCACTGCTGAGTTTTCCAAATTTGCTGGCATATTGAGTGCAGCACTCTCACATCGTCATCTTTTAGGATTTGAAACAGCTCGGTGGCTGTGTGGCGCTGGAGCAGGGAGCGGCCGAGAGGAGCTACCTAACATCCAAGGTCAGAAGCAGCAATTGAGAGGAGCTACCCCACATCAACCCAAAGGAAATAAATGTGTAAACCTAAGACCCTAAACTGTAAAACACCTAGAAGAAAACAGAGGGGGTAAGCTTCATGACATCAGTCTTGGCAATGATTTAATGGATATGACATCAGAAGCACAGGCAGCAAAAACATACATATATATACAACTATGTCAAACTAAAAAGCTTCTTCACAGCAAAGGCAACAATCAAGAGAGTAAAAAGGCAAACTGCAGCATGGGGGAAAATATCTGCAAACCATACATCTGATAAGAGGCTAATCTGTAAAATATGTGTGGTAGTTAATTGTGTTCACTTGACTGGGCTAAGAGATGCATAGATAACTGGTATAACATCATTTTCTGGGTGTGTCTGTGAGAGTGTTTCTGGGAGAAATTAGTATTATAATCAGTAGAGTGAGTAAAGAAAATTCTGGGCAGGCATCATCCAATCCATGGAGGGCCTGATTAGATCAAAAATATGGAAGAGTGACTTCTCTCTCTTCTTGAGCTGGGTCATCCATTTTCTCCTGCCCTTCGACTTCAGAGTCCTGGTTCTCAGACCTTTGGACTCAGAGTGAATTATACACCAGCTTTACTGGTTCTCCAACTTGCAGATGGCAGATTGTGAGACTTCTTGGCTTCCATAACCATGTGAGTCAATTCATATAATAAATCTCCTCATATACTTATCTTTATATCTATTGGTGCTGTTTCCTTGGAGAATCCTAATACAACATATAAAGAATTCCTAAAACTCAATGTTAAGAAAACTAATAACCTGATTTAAAAGTAGGCTAAGGATCTGAATAAACATTCTTCTAAAGGAGACATAAAAATAGCCAACAGATATGAAAAAATGCTCAATATCTCAAACCATTAAGGACATACAAATTGAAACTACAATAAGCTATCCCCTCACGCCTTTCTGAATAGTTATTATTTTTTTTAAAAAAGACGAATCTTGATAAGGATGTGGGATAAATGGAGCTTTTGCATACTGTTGGTAGGAGTGCCAAATGGTACAGCTGCTATGGAAAACAGCACAGAGGTTCCTCAAAAACTTCACAGAACTACCATATGATCCAGCAATCCCACCTCTGGGTCTCCTAAGAAATCGAAACCAGGATCTCAAAGAGCTGTTAGCACTCCTATGTTCACTGGAGAACTATTCATAGTAACCAACATGTGGAAACAACCTAACTTTGCTCACAGACAGATAACTGGATAAAGAAAATGTGACCCGTATACATATGTAATGGGATACGGTTGAACCTTAAGAGAAATTTTCTGCAATCTGCAACGGCATGCATGAACCTTAAAACACCATGCTGAGTGAAACGTCAGTCACAGGAAGACAAATACTGTACGACCTTCATTAATATGAGTTGGGGTAAGGGAAAGTGAGGAGTTATGTATTAACAGGCATAAAGTGGATTAAACAAGATTAATAGATTCTAGAGGTCCGCTGTCCAATAAAAAGAACTGACTCATTGGGAAAGACCCTGATGCTGGGAGGGATTGAAGGCAGGAGGAGAAGAGGACGACAGAGGATGAGATGGCTGGATAGCTCACTGACTCGATGGACATCAGTTTGAGGAAACTCCGGGAGTTGGTGATGGACAGGGAGTCCTGGTGTGCTGCAGTCCATGGAGTCACAAATAGTCAGACACGACTGAGCGACTGAACTGACTGATGGTACAGTATTGTATCTATCGGAGAAGGCAATGGCACCCCACTCCAATACTCTTGCCTGGAAAATCCTATGGACGGAGGAGCCTGGTAGGCTGCAGTCCATGGGGTCGCTAAGAGTCAGATACGACTGAGCAGCTTCACTTTCACTTTTCACTTTCATGCATTGGAGAAGGAAATGGCAACCCACTCCGGTGTTCTTGCCTGGAGAATCCCAGGGACGGGGGAGCCTGGTGGGCTGCCTTCTATGGGGTCGCACAGAGTCGGACACGACTGAAGTGATTAGCAGCAGACTTTTGTTAAGAGCACAGGTTTCATGTTGTGCTCTGGCCACAATAAAACCTGTAAATGAGTTGTTTTTTTGGCTGTGCCAGCTCTTTGTTGCTGCGTGAGGGCCTTCTCCAGTTGTGGTGAGAGGAGGCTCCTCTCTAGCTACAGTCTGAAGGCTGCTCACTGGGGTGGCATCTCCTGCTGTGGCTCCCAGGCTCTCTAGAGCACAGGCTCAACAGTTGTGGCGAACGGGCTTAGCTGCTCCAAGGCACGTGGGATCCCCCCGACCTAGGGGTTGAACCCACGTCTCTTGCACTGGCAGACAAATTCTTTACCACTGAGCCACCAGGGAGGCCCAAAAGGACTTTTTAAATGTAATTTTCAGTTGTTGAAATCTTGTATTTTCTCCATCCAAAAGTTCTGAAGCTCTCTGCTATATAAGAATAGCACTTAAATCAGTAGAAAAAGTAGATAACTTGGATGTGAGGGGGAAATCTATAGCCATAGGAGCTTATAGCTAATAACTGTGACTCATTGCTCTCCCCAATTCCATCAAATTCAAAAGCATATATTAAAACTTCAGTTAAACTAGCTAAAGCTCTCTTGTGTGTCATCTACTTATGAGCAGAACAATAATAGTCTTTGTTGAAGTGACTGAAGCTTCTCAGTGTTAAATTCATTTTGTGACTAGAGTAGAAATAAAATATTCTTAAACACTTTAGAAACTGACAAATAGAAAAGCTGTTCAAGTCCAATGCTTTTTCTAGATTTTTTCTTTCTAAAAATCAACTGACCAGCTAACTGAAATGTTAGCATGTGAAACCAATTCTGCTTGCTGCTTCCACTTCTCTTCCAGATCGTGAGCTCCATCAGTGAGAAACTGTGTCATTTCCTATCTGAAACCTTAGAGCTTACGAAACAAAGACAGCACCCAGTAAATTCTTGAGTGAATTTGAATGACTAGCAAATAGATACAAAAGTAAAGTATTACCACCAGTATTTTGGAGTCAATCAGATAAGGTTGTCTACTCCTATCCTCTCTCCTACAATCTCTACTTCACACCCTTGAATAAGCATGGTTTGATTTTGCCTATTTGCTTGGGGTGTGTGTGTGTATATAGCATAAATGATTCAGTGGGGTACCCACCTTACAAACTCACCTTCTCTTCCATCTCTAGTTTAGGATCAGGAAGATGTAAAAGGCAGTCATAACTTTCCTGCACCTTCCGTAAAGGTAGTGTTTTACATAATTTATATGTCCATTAAGTATTTTCCTCAGGATATATGATTCCTTTATTTTGAATTTATAATTTCATACAATTAATTAGCAGAGGGAAGAGATAAACATGAAAGTACTTTTAAAAGAGGGCATTGGCAGGACTCCCCTAGTGGTCCAGGGGTTAAGAATATACCTGCCAATGCAGGGGACAGGGGTTCGATCCCTGGTCCAGGAAGATTCCACATTCTGCAGAGCAGTGAAGCCCATACGCCACAACTACTGAGCGTCCACGCCCAGAGCCTGTGCTCTGCAGCAAGAGAAGCCATTGCCGTGAGTATCCCATGCACCGCAAGCAGAGAGTAGCCCCTGCTCACTGCAGAGAGAAAGTGTGCAGGCAGCAAAGAAGACCCAGCTCAGCCAAAAACAAAGACAATAAGTGATTTCTTAAAAAAAAAAAGAGGGCAGTGGCATAGGATGGGCAAATATCAGACCACCAACCATAAACATTCTACGGGAGTTGAGGCAGGAACACAACCTGAGCATGGCCTTGGGAAACCTGGGTTCCAGGCCTGCTGCCCCTCTGAGTAGCTGGGAGAACTCTACTGGTCCTTGGGTCCTTGTTTGTGTCCTCATCTGGAAAATGAGGGGGCTCAGTGACCTTTAAGATTCCTTCCAATTCTGTGGTTCCATGTGTCACGTGACTTTTAAATCACAGAGTACTTGAATTGCCAAAACTTAAGCCTTAAGCCTTTTTTGTTTTGTTCTATTGTGCCTTCACCACATCGTTGTGATGTAAACATGAGTTTTCAGAATTTCCATTTTTCAAATGGGAGTCTGAGCCGGGTGACTTTGGGTCATATGAGAGATTGCCTAACCTCATTTTAGACAGCTTCCTTAGATCATCAGATGTTTAAGAGAAAAACAATCTAGTCTCTTCAAGACAAGAGAGCTTATTCTATACCACTGTTACGTTGGTCTCATCAGTTATCCCCTAGCTTTTCCAGTCATGTTAAATTGAGTAACCCCACTTTTCACAGTTCCCCCACCAGCCTGTTATTTGCAGTGATCTCTAGAACAACTGCCAAGTGAAAATCCCCATGCATGCTTCATAGGATGAGTTCCTATCATAATCCCCCTTTTCACAAGGAACTCCCCAGTTTTGCCCCCTTGCCAATATTAGAGCACTCTTCTAGATTCTTAAAGTTTACCCATTCCTTCTCCACCCTGAATCTGCCTGCAATGCAGGAGACACTGGTTCAATTCCTGGGTCGGGAAGATCTGCTGGAGAAGGAATAGGCTACCCATTCCAGTATTCTTGGGCTTCTGTTGTGGCTCAACTGGTAAAGAATCCACCTGCAATGCAGGAGACCTGGGTTCCATCCTTGGATTGGGAAGATCCCCTGAAGAAGGGAAGGCCTACCCACTCCAGTATTCCAGCCTGGAGAATTCAGTGGGAGTATAGACCATGGGTATCAAAGAGTCAGACAGGACTGAGCGACTTTCACTTTCACTTTCTCCACCCTAAACACTGGATCACTACTCCTTCCATTAGCATTTTAAAAGTTTTGAGGGATGCACCATTCATGGTATTCTCAAGGCAAGAATACTGAAGTGGTTTGCCATTCTCTTCTCCAGTGGACCACATTTTGTCAGAACTCTCCACCATGACCCGTCCGTCTTGGGTGGCCCTACACCGCATGGCTCATAGTTTCACTGAGTTAGACAAGACTGTGGTCCATGTGATCAGATTGGTTAGTTTTCTGTGATTGTGGTTTTCAGTCTTTCTGCCCCGTGATGGAGAAGGATAAGAGGCTTTATGGAAGCTTCCTGCTGGGAGAGACTGACTGAGGGGGAGACTGGGTCTTGTTCTGATGGGCAGGGCCATGCTCAGTAAATCTTTAACCCAGTTTTCTGTTGATGGGTGGGGTTGTGTTCCCTCCCTGTTGTTTGACCTGAGGCCTAACTGTGGTGGAGGTAATGAGGATAATGGAGAACCTCCTTCAAAAGGTTCCATGATGCACTGCTGCACTCAGTGCCCCCAGCCCTGCAGCAGGCCACTGCCGACCCACGCCTCCCCAGAGACTCCTGGACACTCATGGGCAAGTCTGGGGCACTCTCTTGTGGAGTCGCTGCTCCTTTCTCCTGGGTCCTGATGTGCACAAGGTTCTGTTTGTGCCCTCCAAGAGTCTGTTTCCCCATTCTTGTGGAAGTTCTGGCTGCTCCATGGTGGGGTTAATGGCAACCTCCTCCAAGAAGGCTTATGCCATACCCAGGTCTGCTGCACCCAGAGCTCCTGCCCCAGAAGCAGGTCACTGCTGACCTGTACCTCCTCAGAAGACCCTCAAACACAGTTCTGGCTCAGTCTTTGTGAGGTCTCTAGGTCCTGGTGCACACACGGTTTGTTTGAGCCCTCTGAGTGTCTCTGGCAGGTATGGGATTTGATTCTAAATGTGATTTCGCCACTCTACCATCTTTCTGGGCTTCTCCTTTGCTTTTGGACATGAGGCATATTTTTTTTTTTGGTGAGGTCCAACATTCTTCTATCTATGGTTGTTCAGCAGTGAGTTGTAATTTTGGAGTTCTCACAGGAGAAGATGAGCGCACATCCTTCTACTCTGCCATCTTAGAGTCAACCAAGTTGCAACAAAATGTGGTCCACTGAAAGAGGGAATGGCAAACCACTTCAGTATTCTTGCCTTCAGAACCCCATGAACAGTATGAAAAGGCAAAATGATAGGATACCAAACTCCCAGGTCATTAGGTGCCCAATATGCTACTAGAGATCAGTGGAGAAATAACTCCAGAAAGAATGAAGGGATGGAGCCAAAGCAAAAACAACACCCTGTTTTGGATGTGACTGGTGATGAAAATAAAATCTGATGCTGTAAAAAGCAATCTTGCATAGGAACCTGGAATGTTAGTCTATGAATCAAGGCAAATTGGAAGTGGTCAAACAGGAGATGGCAAGAGTGAATACTGATACTTTAGGAATCAGTGAACTAAATTGGACTGGAATGGGTGAATTTAACTCAGATGACCATTATATCTACTACTGTGGACAAGAATCCCTTATAAGAAATGGAGTAGCCATTATAGTCAACAAAAGAGTCCAAAACACAGTCTTGGATACAGTCTCAAAAATGACAGAATGATCTCTGTTTGTTTCCAAGACAAACCATTCAATATCATGGTAATCCAAGCCTATGCCCTGACCAGTAATGCTGAGGAAGCTGAAGTTGAACAGTTCTATGAAGACCTACAAGACCTTTTAGAACTAACACCCAAAAAAGATGTCCTCTTCATTATAGGAGACTGGAATGCAAAAGTAGGAAGTCAAGAAACACCTGGAGTAACAGGCAAATTTGGCCTTGGAGTACAAAACAAAGCAGGTCAAAGGCTACAGAGTTTTGCCAAGAGAATGCACTGGTGGTCATAGCAAACACCCTCTTCCAGCAACACAAGAGAAGACTCACCAGAACATGGACATCACCAGATGGTCGTACTAAAATCAGATTGATTATATTCTTTGCAGCCAAAGATGGAGAAGCACTATACAGTCAGCAAAAACAAGACCGGGAGCTGACTGTGGCTCAGATCATGAACTACTTATTGTCAAATTCAGACTTAAAATGAAGAAAGTAGGGAAAACCATACCATTCAGGTATGACCTAAATCAATTCCCTTATGATTATACAGTGGAAGTGACAAATAGATTCAAGGGATTAGATCTGATAGAGTGCTTGAAGAACTATGGGCAGAGATTCATGACACCATACAGGAGGCAATAATTGAGGCCATCCCCAAGAAGAAGAAATGCAAAAAGGCAAAATGGTTATCTGAGCAGGCCTTACAAATAGCTGAGAAAAGAAAAGAAAAGAAACAAAAGGCAAAGGAGAAAAGGAAACATATACCCATTTGAATGCAGAGTTCCAGAGAAAAGCAAGGAGAGATAAGAAAGTCTTCCTCAGTGATCAGTGCAAAGAAATAGAGGAAAACAATAGAATGGGAAAGATTAGAGATCTCTTCAAGAAAATTAGAGATACCAAGGGAACAACATTTCATTAAAAGATCGGCACAGTAAAGGACAGAAATAATATAGACCTAACAGAACCAGAAGATATTAAGAAGAGGTGGCAACGATACACAGAAGATCTGTACAAACAAGATCTTCATGACCCATATAACCATGATGGTATGATCACTCACCTAGAGCCAGACATCCTGGAATTCAAAGTCAAGCGGGCCTTAGGAAGCATCACTATGAACAAAGTTAGTGGAGGTGATGGAATTCCAGTTGAGCTATTTCAAATCCTAAAAGATGATGCTGTGAAAGTGCTGCACTTAATATGCCAGCAAATTTGGAAAACTCAGCAGCGGCCACAGGACTGGAAAAGGTCAGTTTTCATTCCAATCCCAAAGAATGCTCAAACTACCACACAATTGCACTCATCTCACATGCTAGTAAAGTAATGCTCAAAATTCTCCAAGCCAGGCTTCAACAATACGTGCATGGTGAACTTCCGATGTTCAAGCTGGATTTAGAAAAGGCAGAGGAACCAGAGATCAAATTTCCAACATCCGCTGGATCATGGAAAAAGCAAGAGAGTTCCAGAAAAACATCTATTTCTGCTTTATTGACTATGCCAAAGCCTTTGACTGTGTGGATCACAATAAACTGTGGAAAATTCTTCAAGAGATGGAATACCGGACCGCCTGACCTGCCTCCTGAGAAATCTCTATGCAGGTCAAGAAGCAAAAGTTAGAACTGGACATGGAACAACAGACTGGTTCCAAATTGGGAAAGGAGTCCGTCAAGGCTGTATATTATCACCCTGCTTATTTAACTTATGTGCAGAGTACACCATGAGAAACGCTGGGCTGGAGGAAGCACAAGCTGGAATCAAGATTGCTGGGAGAAATATCAATAACCTCAGATATGCAGATGATACCACTCTTATGGCAGAAAGTGAAGAGAAACTAAAGAGCCTCTTGATGAAGGTGAAGGAGGAGAGTGAAAAAGTTGGCTTAAATTTCAACATTCAGAAAACTAAGATCATGGCATCTGGTCCCATCACTTCATGGCAAATAGATTGGGAAGCAATGGAAACAGTGAGAAACTTTATTTTGGGGGCTCCAAAATCACTGCAGATGGTGACTGCAGCCATGAAATTAAAAGAAGCTTGCTCCTTGGAAGAAAAGCTATGATTAAGCTAGATAGCATGTTAAAAAGCAGAGACATTAATTTGCTAACAAAGGTCCATCTAGTCAAAGCTATGGTTTTTCAGTAGTCATGTATGGATGTGAGAGTTGGAATATAAAGAAAGCTGAGCACCGAAGAATTGATGCTTTTGAACTGTGGTGGTGGAGAAGACTCTTGAGAGTCCCTTGGATAGCAAGGAGATGCAACCAGTCCATCCTAAAGGAGACCAGTCATGAGTGTTCATTGGAAGGACTAATGCTGAAGCTGAAACTCCAATACTTTGGCCACCTGATGTGAAGAACTGACTCATTGGAAAAGCCCTGATTCTGGGAAAGATTAAAAGCGGAGGAGAAGGGGATGACAGAGGATGAGATGGTTGGATGGCATTACCGACTCAACGGACATGAGTTTGAGTAAACTCCAGGAGTAGGTGATGGACAGGGAGGCCTGGCCATGCTGCAGTCCATGGGGTCACAAAGAGTCAGACACAACTGAGAAACTGAACTCAACTGAACTGAAGCCAATAATCCAAATACAGAGTTGTCTAAGAGATGTAGTATGTTACTACAGGTTTTGTTTTAAATAAAACAGCACTCTCCTCCTTAGTCCCAGCTAAGAGAGGCCTCCGCCCTGGATCCTAGGTTTCAGTGAAAGTGAAGTCGCTCAGTCGTGTCTTTGCAACCCGGTGGACAGTAGCCTGCACCAGGCTCCTCCATCCATGGGATTTTCTAGGCAAGAGTACTGGAGTGGATTGCCACTTCCTTCTCCAAGGAATCTTCCCAACCCAGGGATCGAACCCAGGTGTCCTGCGTTGTAGACAGAGCTTTACCGTCCGAACCACCAGGGAAGTCAGAGGGTGTTGCAAACACACACTGTGCTGATGAACACCTGAGCACCTCTGTCTCAATATCTGGTGCTCAGCACGACCCACTGTAGCCTATAACCCTACATATCTGCTCTAGTGACCAACACCTCATCGCATCTCTTGCTAGAAATTTTGTCAGTTACTGCCCTGAATATTGGAGTCAGGTATTCAGTTGAGTATGAGATTTGAGCGCAAGCAGTAAATTCATTAGGTAATAGAAAAGAAATTCACTTGTCAAATCCTTCTTCTCAAATATCATGAATACAATAGTTTGAGGGTTTTTTTGGCTGCACTGGGTCTTCGTTTCAGTACTAGGGCTTTCTCTAGTTGCAGTGCCCGGGCTCCAGAGCACACAGACTCAGTAGTTACAGCACACGCGGGCTTAGTTGCTCTGAGGCATGTGGAATCTTAGTTCCCTTACCAGGAGTCGAACCTGAAACCCCTGCTTTGGAAAGTGGATTCTTGTTCATCGGACCACCAGCGAAGTCCCTACAATAGATTTTGCAGAAAAAATACTCTTTCTTTCCACTCTAGATCCTGAATCCATCTTTCCAGAGGTAATGCTTTTGAGCTTTTGCCACAATTCCTCTTTTTCATATAAGCCATATACAACCATTTACATAGTGTTTATATTGTAGTTGTTATTATAAGTAATCTTGAGATAATGTAAAGAACATGGGAGGATGTACATAGGTTGTATGCAAATACTACACCAAATAATATCCACGAATTTTGGTATCTATGGGCAGCCCTGGAACCCATCAGCGTGGATACTGAGGGATGACTGTATGTTTTTATTACTCATCCAGCATTGTTAGCTCATCAAGAGAACACTTAGGTATATCCCTAATCAGGAAATTTTGTCTTTCATACTTTTCCCATATGAAAACCACAGATTTCACCTACTTTTTCAACTTGGATGTTGTATTAGTCAGCTTGGATTGTCATAAGATACCACAGACTAGGTGGCTTAGACAACGCTTATTTTCTCCTGGTTTTGGAGGCTGAAAGTCTAAGGCCAAGGTGCCACGGGGTTGGTTTCTGGGAGCCTTCTCTTCTTGGTTTGCATATAGCTGCCTTCTTGCTCTGTCCGCACATGGCCTTTCTTCCGTGCCATGCAGAAAGATTTCTGGTGTCTCTTCCTTTTATAAGCACACCATTCTTAGATTAGGACCTTATTCTTTCAACCTGTTTAATTATCTCCTTAAAGCCCCTATCTCCAAATACAGTCATACCGAGGGTTAGTGCTTCAAAATGCGTATTTAGTAGGGGATACAATTCAGTCCATCAGAGGTGCGATATATGAAGGTGTATTTGTTGAGGTAGAAACATAGAACATGCTTTACTTAACAGTTTTTTAGCTTAATTTAGATACTTAGACATATGGCTTGTGGTTCTTCATTTATACTTTTGACCTTGACCATACAGACATAAGAAACAGGCCTGCAACAAAGAATATGCTACAATTTGTGGCTAAGAGTGGCTTTCATCAAACCCAAGGGGTATTTCCAGAGGAATTTGTCATGAATAAAGCTGTCTTTCAATGGGATGAGCTATTATGAGCTATATGATGCAGCAAACTCCCTATTGGGGCTTCCTGGTAGCTCAGATTTTGGTAAAGAATCCTCCCACAATGTTGGAGACCTGAGTTCAGTCCCTGGATGGGAAGATCCCCGGAAAAGGGAATGGCAACCCATTCCAGTATTCTTGCCTGGAGAATTTCCATGGACAGAGGAGCCTGGCGAGTTATAGCCCATGGGTGGCAAAGAGTCTAACATGACTGAGCAACTAACACCTTCACTTTCTAACTCCTTGTCATAGGACCTATTAAAGCAGATGATGGATGACTAAATGGCAGAAATGTTGGGAATTGATGCCCACACAGAGTAGAAGGTTAACTAGTTGATTGCCAAGACTCCTCCCAACTTTAAAATCCTGCACAGATTCTTTTTTCTAGAAATACAGGCTCTCTTCCTTAGCTATATCTTTTCAAAAACATTAGCTTTTTAATGCTGAAATCACAGAAGTTTTTCTACAGTTGTTAGTTTCTTCAGAATATTTGGCTTAATGTCAGCCACAGTTTTTGAGTTGCATGCACTTTCAAAGACAAGAAGATTTTTGGCATCAAGTATTTCAGATTAAGTAGTAAAACCGTGGCTTAATAAAAACAAAACAAAATGCATTGCTTTCTGTAAGGGTAACTCAGATATCTAACATCTAAATAAGGTATTTGCTTCTGATAAAGTCGCCATCATGAGAGGACATTACAACAGAAATACCATTCTCCAGAAAATAGCTCATAAACACATATGCGGGGAACTTGAATGTATTATTTAGCAAGGACTAACAATGGAAAGGCTGGAATTACTGATGGTCTTCACTACCCCAGAGAGCTTTTTTTAGTAATAAGAATTTTCCTAATTTATACAGGAAAGGGAAAAACAACTGTGTTGTACGAAGTATGAAAAGACCTTAATGATAGGTCCCCTAATCCTTTTAACTCACTGTACTAGTAAGGAAACATACTTGGAGAGGAGTCACACAGTAGTTACTACTGAAACCAAGACTGGATCATTGCTCTCCTGCTCCAGGTCCAGTCTTTGTTCCATATGCTACACAGGCATGGCCAGTTCATGAAACAGTTTTGGACCTGAAGTGAGAGTGTTAGTCTCTTTGTCGTGTCCAACTCTTTGTGACCCCATGGACTGTAGCCTGCCAGGCTCCTCTGTCCATGGAATTCTCCAGGCAAGAATACTGGAGTGGGTTACCATTTCCTTCTTCTGTGGATCTTCCCAGCCCAGGGATCAAACCTGGGTCTCCTGCATTGCCACCAGATTCTTTACCACTGAGCCACCAGGAAAGCCTATTTTGAACCCAGACTCCCAATATTAAGGATCAAAAGCATACTGGATAGAAAAACGGCCTTTTTTCTAAGCAAAATGAAACAAAATTTACCTAACAAAGTACCTAATGTTGTGATGACCATTTCTGTTTCTGAGTTCTATTATTCTAGGTATCGAATCATATGAATAGTTCAGAATTCTCTGACTAGAGGACCATCAATTTCTCTCTTTCAACAAGTTGACATTCAGATTCTTCCATCCCTCTTCTTTCAGTCACTGTTTATTCTTTCTTTATTAAAAAAAACAAAAGCAAACAAAAAACCTGTAGACATATAGAACCCTTTTCAACAAAATGTTCTAATACATCACAGCACTTAGATCAGAAAATTATGTTTGAAGTTTAATATAGAGGGCTCCAAAGGAAATCCCTTGAAGATAAACATATACATATCTAAAAATATAGAAAAACTACAAAACTTCCAGTGAAAAAAAAGAAAGTTGTAAGCCATAAAAGGTAACTTTATTTGTGAAACAGACTGTGGAGGGAACTGAAACACAGAGGAAAAAGCACCAAAAACTGGAACTTAAGTTAAATCCTCCTAGAAGGGGAGCGAGGCAGACCAATGCTGAAGGTTCAGAGTGGTAAAAGCAGAAAACCCAAAACAGGAAATGAAAGTCAAGTGACAAAAGACAAAGGGAAATTAAGCATTCTTTATATAAAGAATAGAGGAATAAAAAGGAAAATATTACCTTATTCGGTGTTGGAGGGGGAAAACGCACACTCACTGGCCCATCCACACAGATTCCGAGGGAGTCAGCGCTGCTCCATGGGAACAGGCTGGCCGCTGGCTCCCAAGAGGCCTCCGGCCTGGCATTTGTTGCTCAAGGGGAATTATCTCCAAAAGCCCCAATTTCCCGAACTGTGAGTTGAAGTTAGTAATAGTGGTTCCTAAAAGATTAATTCAGACAATGTTCATAAAGCACTGAGCATAATACTGCTGCTGCTGCTGCTAAGTCGCTTCAGTCATGTCCAACTCTGTGCGACCCCATAGACGGCAGCCCACCAGGCTCCCCAGTCCCTGGGATTCTTCAGGCAAGAACACTGGAGTGGGTTACCATTTCCCTCTCCAATGCATGAAAGTGAAAAGTGAAAGTGAAGTTGCTCAGTCGTGTCCAACCCTCAGCGACCCCATGGACTGCAGCCCTCCAGGCTCCTCCGTCCATGGGATTTTCCAGGCAAGAGAACTGGAGTGTGGTGCCATTGCCTTCTCCAAGCATAATACTGGTTCCTAGTAAATACCGGCTGTTATTAACATCATTCCAAACTTACTTCTCCAAATGTTACTCTTTCTTTATATGATTATTTATTACAGATAATAGTCTGGTAGTTATATGACCTTGAAATATATAGGGAACTACCCTCCCAGGTCATCATTTGTAATGTTTTCATCAGCACCCTTGACAATGGACCATTAGCGACAATTTTTACTAACTCTAATTTACAATAACAAAACAGAAGCAGCTTAAGCAGTACTACCAATGTGATAACAGCAAACAAGTGGCTTATCTGAAGACAAGACCTACACTTCTGAGTCCTGTACTCTACCCAGGATGTCCTGCTAAGACAAAAATAGCTACTTAGTTATTTTATATTCTTATTTATAACTAATATCAAGAAGCATAATCTCAACAATGATTTAGACTGATTTAATTTGTAGAAAGAAATCTACATTTGCTTGTCAGTATAAATACTTTTTAAAAGGAATGCCTAAAGCACCATTTATATTTGCAAACTGAGGACAGCAAACATTGAAGGTACAGAAGCCTTTAATAAATAATTACTACATATTTTAACAAAAACATTACTATAAAAATTTCACAAGTTGACACACTCATTAGAAAAACCTCCTGGTCTTCCATACCCTAGAAATGTATATGTTTTATTTACTTGGTCTTATTTTCTGCCCCTCCAATATACTAATATAAATACTAGTGATGTTAATAGCTAATCTTCTTCCTTTTTCCTTACACTTTCCCTCCCTTGCAAATCTCTGACTTTCAGTTATAAGACATTACATAGAAGAAGGATGTGAACTGATGATCGGTCTACTGAGTGAGCATTTATCTATCCCAAACACTATAGTGGAGACCAGCAAAGCCAGACAACTAAAGGTGGTATACATCCAGAATTGGGGTTCCCAGATTTAGAGTTCTGGGCTCGGTAAATTTTCAAAAAATTGAAGGGATGGGCATCAAGATGCTACCATCTAATTTGCCAAGTAAGAACATTTAAAACAACTACTACCATTCTCTACTAAAAAATGTGAACTTTAAGAAAAACCTAGCAGGCAGGACAAAAACACCAGAGTAAAGGCAATCAACAAGAAATGATAAATAATAACCTTAAAACTTTTCCTCATTTTGCTGGAGACCAGTAAAAATGGACTGGTCTAGTTCTCTGCCCTGGTCTCTGAGAGATGCTCCAGAGACTTCCCAAGAATCATTTTGGGGCCAAATACATGTAAAATAGCTTCCCTGTTGACTCAGCGGTAAAAGAATCCACCTGCAATACATGAGATGAAGGAGACATGGGTTCAATCCCTGGGTCGGGAAGATCTCCTGGAGGAGGAATAGGCAACCCACTCCACTATTCTTGCCTGGAGAATCCCATGACAGAGGAGCCTGGTGGGCTACAGTCCATGGGGTCGCAAAGAGTTGGACATGACCGAAGTGACTGAGCACGCACACGCACACACACACACACACACACACTCTAATGTAAAATACAAACCTAATCAGATGACATTTATTGAGAGGTCACTGTGCCCCAGACCCTATGCTAAGGAGAGATGACCTTCTGATGACTGAGTAGAGGAGGGTGCCCCTGCTGCTTTCTGATTCTAATCACCATGAAAACCAGGAAGACGAGAAAGAACTCACTGGTGAGCTGCTCTTTCCAAAAACATGATCTCCATATGAAATTTTAGAACTCCAATGTAACAAAGACTTGAGCAGCTCTTGGGAGGCCTTTGTAGCAGGATCTAGCCACAACTAGGATTGTAAGTTCTTTCACAAAGGGACAGAAAGTTACCCATTTTTTGCCACAAGCGTCTGTGCTGTGATAAAGCACTGCTTTGACGAGGGTACCGGGCCTGGTCTGAGACCACAACAGCCAGACCGTTATGACAAACCAAAAATAACCCCATAATCTAAATCAAGATACATGGCGAGTGACCCCCCCACAACCCGAGTCACTCAGACCCATTTGTTACATACTTTATTTTTGGATAACTTCAGTGGGTACTGAAAGTGTTTCATTTGCTGCTTTTTCCTCTCCAAATAAGAGGACAAAGAAAGGAACTAAGTCATGTGGTTTTGTTTAACTTAGCATGAAGGTTGCAACCACTATAGATGATGTGATTCCTCAGTTTTGCAAAGCCCACGGCTAATTGGTTGGGATGATGTGTCTCTCTGGCCTCAGTAAACTGCCAAAAAAGATCTCAGCTCACAATCTGTTGCATAAAAAATTTTTGCTCCCAGGAATATGTGTTTATCAGTCCAAGATTTTTGTTGCCACTCAGGGTGAGAAAGTCCAAGTAAATGAGACTGTCAGTGTGGAACAGAATATAGTGGAGGGCTTATTTGCCTTATTTAGGCTTATTTCTGATTTAAGATGTGAATTAGTTGTCTAAGTGTTTATAATTTGTCTTGTAAATCTTCTAAATGTTTCATTTTAGTGAATGTGTTATATTAATCTCTCAGATTGTAAAGCGTCCTGCATACGGGAGACCCGTGTTTGATCCCTGGGTCAGGAAGATCCCCTGGAGAATGAAATGGCAACCCACTCCAGTACTTTCTCCTCCAGGGCTGGAGGAGCCTGGTAGGCTACAGTCCATGGGGTCGCAAAGAGTCAGACATGACTGAGCACCTTCACTTTCATCCTTTAAAGTGATTTCCCTGATTTTTCACCATCGTCTGGGCCTCCTACCAGGGCAGATGTATATCCTAGCGTTCTCCTTCCATTCACTGCCCCTCGGCCTTCTCTTTGTTCTTCCAAAACGCCAAGATCCTTCTCACCTCAAAAACTTTGCATTTGCTATTTCCTGCACCAGCAGACCCTCAGTATCATCCGTACATAGATGGCTCCTTGTTGCTTAAGTCTCTATTCAATATCATTCTTTGGAGCAGCCTTCCCTGACCCCCTTGGCTAAATAAACCCATCCCTATGAGGCCCTCTCTAGTGCCTCACCTTGTCTTGCTATCTATACAGAATATCTGAGATCTTGCTCACTTATTTGTTAACGTACAATTTACCTTCTCTATCATGAAAGCCCTATGAGAACCAGGAGTCTGTCTTGTTCCTTCCTACAGCCCAGCACTGAAACAGCGTCTGGCACATAGCAGCACTCAACAAGTATTTGTTGAGCAAATGGCTGAATGAAAGGATAGAAGGATCCCCCAGCGTTTTCACATTTTGTGACCCTTATCCCACAGAGTTCATGACAAGATGGCGCAAAGGCTAAAGTACTTTCCTTGATTCTCTTGATAATTGTATCAATAAATACAGGCCAGATGACTCATGATGTAAGTTTTCTGGCATGGCTTCCTGTGATTGCCACATCTCTACCTCACTGAAGTTATATTGCTCAGTTGGAGACAGCAATCAGATAAGAACACAAATAAAATTTTAATATAAAAAGGAAAGGTTAGATGTAGTGATTTAGAACAGGATAAAGACTTCTTTTTTCGGGACCGAATCCATGCCTCCTGCAGTAGAGGCTTGACGTCCTAACCACTGGACCACCAGGGAATTCCCAAAACTTCTTAAAGTACAAATATCTAATTTAAATCAACAGCTAGCTTGATTATTATTTGTAGGGGGAAAAAACCCACTAAAAACAAGAGGCCCATCTTTTTTCATTTCTAAAATATTGATATGGAAGTTCCAACCAGTTGGAAAGATAAAAGGAAATAAATGATATAGCTATTTTAAAGTAAAGACAAAACTATCTTTATTTGCTAAGTCACTTCAGTCGTGTCCGACTCTGTGCGACCCCATAGACGGCAGCCCACCAGGCTCCCCCGTCCCTGGGGTTCTCCAGGCAAGAACACTGGAGTGGGTTGCCATTTCCTTCTCCAATGCATGAAAGCGAAAGGTGAAAGTGAAGTCGCTCACTCAGGTCCGACCCAGCGACCCCATGGACTGAAGCCTACCAGGCTCCTCCATCCATGGGATTTTCCAGGCAAGAGTACTGGAGTGGGGTGCCATTGCCTTCTCTATCTTTATAGATAATAATTATCTACCAGGAAAACCTAAGCTAGTTTTCTAAAGGGAATAATAATGGAGTTTAGTGAGGTATAGTTAAGAAATTATAATCGAAATAGTATTTAGAAAACATGAAGAAAAAATAGCTAAAGAATGTTATAGGTGCTAATAGACTAGTTTTTTTTCCTTTTCCTAGTGTGCAAACATGATATTAATCTTAGACTGTAGAATATGCTGTGGGTTTTAATATAATATTGTGTTTTCCTATGAAAAAGCATAACATCACTTGTTCATTCTGCTAACATTTATACTTCTACTCTATTTATAATTTTGTAAATAAGAGTTTAAGAACTCTGTAGAAAACAAAAGCAAAGGAAGAAAATATGGTCCCTGCTATTGAAGACTTTATAATCATGTTGGAAATAAAGAATGTATGCATGTGAAATTATTAGAAAATTGCTTCTGGTAACATTTATTTAGTAAATACTCATTCAGCATCTATAATGAAAAGATGTTTTTGCAAGTTGTATGTGGAATGGTGGGAAGACTTACCATAAATATGATTAGAACTCAATCATTGCCATCTTGCAAGCCATTAGGGGGAATAAGGCATAAATCTTTATATTGATAAAGCAATTAAGCTGAACCTGGAAAGAGAAAGGAAGGCTTTCAGTGAATAGAGATAGAGTGGATGGCATTCCAAGTGGAGGGCATGACTTTGGGTAAGAAGAGAACGTTTAGGACATGTTTGTGAATGCTGAGTAGTCTTGACTGGAAGACATGTATACAAGAAAGGGACTGGGAGGTAAGACCAGAAGGAGAGATTGGAGCCCGGGTTTCAGGATGGGGGCCAAGGGGGTCTTGCATTCACAGTTTCAGAGTTTAGATTATAATTTTGGAGCCTTCAAACATTTCAAAATAAGGGAGGATTGGGACTTCCCTGGTGGTCCAGTGGTTAAGAATCCACCATGCAGTACAGGGAACGCAGGTTCAGTTCCTGGTCAGGGAACTGAGATCTCACATTTCACGGAGCAGCTACATCCGTGAGGTGCAGCTTCTGAGACAGCATAGTCTGAAGCCCACATGTTGCAACTGCTGAAGCCCATCCACTCTGGAGCCTGCACATCGCAACTAAGAGCCTGCGTGCCACAACTAGAGAGTCTGTGCTCCACAACGAAGATCCTGTGTGCTGCAACTAAGACCTGATATATAAATAAATATTTAAAAAATAAGAAAGGACCTTATAGCTTAGTTTTAGCAATATTTGTCTGATGGCAGCATATGGGTTGAGTCAAAGCATGAAGAGACAGAGGATGGAAGGTCTGTTAGGAAGCTCTGGAAAAATAAAAGAACAAATGAAATGTTCACATATGAAGGGAAAGTTAGTCATATGATTTAAGTTACGCAAAACTGCAAGGAGAGCCAATCAGTCCATCCTAAAGGGAATCAGTCCTGGGTGTTCATTGGAAGGACTGCTGTTGAAGCTGAAACTCCAATATTTTGGCCACCTGATGCAAAGAGCTGACTCATTTGGAAAGACTTTCCTCAGTGAAAGTCACTTCATTAGGTGTGGGATTGAGAGAAAGAGAGGAGTGCAGAATTATTCACATTTAAACATTTTGCAGTGTAAGAGGCATGTTTTCTTTCACAAATATTCATAGGGAAGTTAGGAGACAGGGCTGGTTTGGGGGAGATGATTCACTTTTGAACTGAAGTACGATGGTGCGATCACTCCCCTAGAGCCAGACATCCTGGAATGTGAAGTCAAGTGGGCCTTAGGAAACATCACTGTGAACAAAGCTAGTGGAGGTGATGGAATTCCAGTTGAGCTATTTCAAATCCTAAAAGATGATGCTGTGAAAGTGCTCAATATGCCAGCAAATCTGGAAAACTCAGCAATGGCCAGGACTCTGCTGGACTCAGGACTGGAAAAGGTCAGTTTTCATTCCAATCCCAAAGAAAGGCAATGCTAAAGAATGCTCAAACTACCGCACAATTGTACTCATCTTACATGTTAGCAAAGTAATGCTCAAAATTCTCCAGGACAGGCTTCAACAGTACATGAACCGTGAAATTCCTGATGTTCAAGCTGGATTTAGAAAAGGCAGAGGAACCAGAGATCAAATTGCCAATATCTGTTGGATCATCGAAAAAGCGAGAGTTTCGGAAAAACATCTACTTCTGCTTTGTTGACTATGCCAAAGCCTTTGACTGTATGGATCTTCAAAAGATGGAATACCAGACCACCTGACCTGCCTCCTGAGAAATCTGTATGTAGGTCAAGAAGCAAAAGTTAGAACTGGACATGGAACAACAGACTGGTTCCAAATCAGGAAAGGAGTCTGTCAAGGCTGTATATTGTCACCCTGCTTATTTAGCTTATATGCAGAGTACATCATGAGAAACGCTGGGCTGGAGGATGCACAAGCTGGAATCAAGATTGGCGAGAGAAACATCAATAACCTCAGATACTCAGAAAACACGACCCTTATGGCAGAAAGTGAAGAAGAACTAAAGAACCTCTTGATGAAAGTGAAAGAGCAGAGTGAAAAAGTTGGCTTTAAACCCAACATTCAGAAAACTAAGATCATGGCATCTGGTCCCATCACTTCATGGCAAATAGATGGGGAAGCAATGGAAACAGTGAGAAACTTTATTTTGGGGGCTCCAAAATCACTGCAGATGGTGACTGCAGCCATGAAATTAAAAGATGTTTGCTCCTTGGAAGAAAAGCTATGACCAAGCTAGACAGTATGCTAAAAAGCAGAGACATTTGCTGACAAAGGTCCGTCTACTCAAAGCTATGGTTTTTCCAGTAGTCATGTATGGTAGTGAGAATTGGACTATACAGAAAGCTGAGCACTGAAGAATTGATGCTTTTGAACTGTAGTGTTGGAGAAGACTCTTGAGAGTCCCTTGGACTGCAAGGAGATGTAACCAGTCCATCCTAAAGGAAATCAGTCTTGAATATTCATTGGAAGGACTGACGTTGAAGCCAAAATTCCAATACTTTGGCCATCTGATGTGAAGAACTGACTCATTTGGAAAGGCCCTGATGCTGGGAAGTATTGAGGGCAGGAGGAGAAGGGGATGACAGAGGATGAGATGGTTGGATGGCATCACCAACTCAACGGACATGAGTTTGAGTAAACTCCAGGAGTTGGTTATGGACAGGGAGCTTGGCCATGCTGCAGTCCATGGGGTCACAAGGAGTCGGACATGACTGAGTGACTAAACTGAACCAATACATTTGAAAGACTAGGAGAATTACCTACATGATGAGACCCAGAAGATGGTTGAAAATATGAAGATAGAGCTCTGTAGGTAAGCTGGACTAGGGGTAAAGATCCGGGACTATCTGCATAGAGATGTTAGTTGAAACACTAGGATAATTTGAGGCCACCAGAAAGGAAGAATAGAAAAGGAAGACAAACTGAACTGAGGAGAAATTTTGGGTCATACCTGTGTTTAAAATGAGACAAAAGAGGAGCCAACTGAGGAGACAGAAGTAAGTTAGAGTTGGGAGGCAAAGTATTCCAGTCACTCCAAGGGGAAGGGAAGAAAATTTTCAAGAAACTAATGCACAGCTGCATCAAATTCATTAGGAAGATAAATGAGGCTAGAATTCAAGGGAAGCTATTACTGGGTTCACCAATGAGTTCCTTCTTATTCAGTAAAAATAAAAGATGCATTTTTAAAATTTTCACCAAGAACTTTAGTGAACAATGTATTCATCATTTTGTTCTACTACCTTCTGCAATTTTTCAGGCAACCTCATAATTTATTCCTAAAATTTTTTATCTTTTTGAGCAAAGTCTGTTTCAGGTGTTTTTTATAGTCTTCCAGGGAATTGAAATGTTTTCCATTAAGAGAATTTTGTAAAGACCCAAGTAAATGGAAATCTGAAGCTGTAATGTCTGGTAAATATGGGGGATGAATCAGAACTTCCCAGCCAAGCTGTGACAATTTTTGCCTAGTCATCAAAGAAACATGCAGTCTTGCATTATTCTGATGGAAGATTTTTCTGTTGACTGATTTTTCTGTATTCCATTGACTAATTCTGGATGCTTTTTGTCAAGTGGTACTTTTAGCTGGTCTAACTGAAAGCAATACTATTGGAATTAATCATTTGGTTTTCTAAAAGGACCTCATAATAGAGGACTCCCTTCCAATCCCACCATATACACAATCTCACCTTCTTGGATGAAGACTGGCCTTTCGTGTGGTTGGTGGTGGTTCATTTCATTTGCCCAATAATCTCTTCCATTCCACATTATTCTACAGTATCCAGTTTTCATTGCCTGTCACAATTTGTTTTAAAAACAGAATGTTTTTGTTATGTTTAAGCAGAGAATCACCTGCAGAAATACAGTCAAGCAGGTTTTATTTTCACTTATGTGGAACCCAAATGTCAAAGTGATCAACATAACCAAGCTGGTGCAGGTGATTTTCAGTGTTTGATTTGGATATTCTGAGTATGTTGGTTATCTCCCGTGTAATATAATATTGGTCATTCTCTATTCATGTCTTGATTTGATTGCTGTCAACTTCAACAAGTCTACCCAACTGTGGAGCATCGTCCATTTAGAAACCTTCAGCCTGAAACTTCACAAACCACTTTTGACACATTGGATCAGTCCCAGCACCTTCTCCATACACTGCGCAAAACACTTTGCATTTCAGTTGCATTCTTACCTTTCCTGAAATGATAAAGCATAATATGCCAGAAAGTTTGCTTTTTTCTTCCATCGTCAACATTCAAATGGCTACACAAAAATTCATCCCTTTTGAGTTTTTAAAAAATGCACAATGTCAAAACTGTCACAATATGGTCTAACAAAATTGTTTCAAATGAAGTTAAAGACAATAAAGTGCTACTAGAGCCATCTTAGGGAAAAAAACTGATCGAATTTACTGGCCAACCCAACGCATTTGGCAGTTAGAGTGAGCATTTCAGAGTTTGCACATGTGTGGAGGGAGCATAGGAAGGGAAGTCAGATTTGAATGGACAAGGTATGAGATAAAGGAAATAAAGGTTATTCTCTCAAGAAATTCAGTGGGAAAGGGAGGGAGGACCAACCTAGACAGCATATTAAGAAGCAGAGATATTACTTTGCCAACAAAGGTCCGTCTAGTCAAAGCTATAGTTTTTTCAGTAGTCATGAATGGATGTGAGAGTTGGACTATAAAGAAAGCTGAGCACCGAAGAATTGATGCTTTTGACTGTGGTGTTGGAGAAGATACTTGAAAGTCCCTTGGACTGCAAGGAGATCCAACCACTCCATCCTGAAGGAAATCAGTCCTGAATATTCATTGGAAGGACTGATGCTGAAGTTGAAACTTCAGTAGTTTGGCCACCTGATGCAAAGAACTGACTCCTTGGAAAAGACTCTGATCCTGGAAAAGATTGAAGGCAGGAGGAGAAGGGGACGACAGAGGATGAGATGGTTGGATGGCATCACTGACTTAATGACATGAGTTTGAGCAAGCTCCGGGAGTTGGTGATGGACTGGGAAGCCTGGTGTGCTGCAGTCCATGGGGTCGCAAAGAGTCTGACATGACTGAGCGACTGAACTGAACTGAACTGAGAGGGAGGAAAGAGAAAAGACAGAGGTGTCTGACTAGTTTCTTTGTAGATGTCTCACCATTAAGTGGATAACTTATCCAAATTTTCAAATTACACACCAGTGCTATTTAGGGTCTGTCTATAAAGACTCATGATATATTACATTGCCAACAAATAGTTCCTGCTGACCTTGTGGAGCAGCAGCATGGACTGGGTTCTGTGGAAGAATATGCAGAAGTGTAAATATAAGGACCGGAGAAGGCAATGGCACCCCACTCCAGTACTCTTGCCTGGAAACTCCCGTGGACGGAGGAACCTGGTGTGCTGCAGTCCATGGGGTTGTTACAAGTTGGACACAACTGAGCGACTTCACTTTGACTTTTCACTTTCATGCACTGGAGAAGGAAATGGCAATCCACTCCAGTGTTCTTGCCTGGAGAATCCCAGGGATGGGGGAGCCTGGTGGGCTGCAGTCCATGGGGTTGCTACAAGTCAGACACAACTGAGTGACTTCACTTTCATTTTTCACTTTCATACATTGGAGAAGGCAATGGCAGCCCACTCCAGTACTCTTGCCTGGAAACTCCCATGGATGGAGGAGCCTGGTAGGCTGCAGTCCATGGGGTCACTAAGAGTCGGACACGACTGAGCGACTTCACTTTCACTTTTCACTTTGATCATTGGAGAAGGAAATGGCAACCCACTCCAGTGTTCTTGCCTGCAGAATCCTAGGGACGGGGGAGCCTGGTGGGCTGCCGTCTATGGGGTCGCACAGAGTTGGACACGACTGAAGTGACTTAGCAGCAGCAGCAAATATAAGGACATCAAGAGACAGCAGGTTAAAACTACTGTGAAGCAGCAAAAAACCACACAAAGTACAGAGCCGGAAGTAATCAGCTTGGTTCCTTGACATCATTGACCCCCTGTTTTGTGCCAGCCACTGGGATCTGGTAGAGGGATGACTGTGGAGGGTGGGTATGGCCTCTGCTTCATGGTGAGATGTCTATTAATAGCTTCCAACCTGGAGTATTGTGGGGCTGGAACAGCAGGAGAGGTGTCCCCAGCTGGCTGGCTTTTATGAGTCAGAGGGGAAGAGAAGGCAGCCTTCAACCCGCGTGGCACCAGCACAAGGATGCCTGCCTGTGTGTGCATTCCAAGTTGGTTCAGTCGTGTCTGACTCTTGGCGGTCCTATAGGCTGTAGCCTTCCAGCCTTCTCTGTCCATGGGATTCTTCAGGTAATAAGACTAGAGTGGGTTGCCATGCCCTCCTCCAGGGGCTCTTCCCCACCCAGGGATTGAACCTGTGTCTCTTATGTCTCCTGCATTAGCAGGCAGCTTCTTTACCACTAGCATCACCTGGGAAGCCTCCCTGTGAGCCAGTGTAATTCCCTCCTAACTACAGTGGATGTGGAGGGTTTAAGGGCGAATAAGATCACAAAGGTGATCCTGAAAGCTATTCATCAATCGTAGAGGTAGCTACCCCTCCTTAAAGCCTGAAGAAAAAAAAAAAATTTTTTTTTCAGCTTGATTTTTGGTCAGTTCAGTTCAGTCGCTCAGTCATGTCCGACTCTTTGAGACCCCATGAATTGCAGCACGCCAGGCCTCCCTGTCCATCACCAACACCCGGAGTTCACTCAGACTCACATCCATCGAGTCGGTGATGCCATCCAGCCATCTCATCCTCTGTCGTCCCCGTCTCCTAGTCATGTCCGACTCTTTGAGACCCCATGAATTGCAGCACGCCAGGCCTCCCTGTCCATCACCAACACCCGGAGTTCACTCAGACTCACATCCATCGAGTCGGTGATGCCATCCAGCCATCTCATCCTCTGTCGTCCCCGTCTCCTCCTGCCACCAATCCCTCCCAGCATGAGAGTCTTTTCCAATGAGTCAACTCTTCACATGAGGTGGCCAAAGTACTGGAGTTTCAGCTTCAGCATCATTCCTTCTAAAGAAATCCCAGGGCTGATCTCCTTCAGAATGGACTGGTTGGATCTCCTTGCAGTCCAAGGGACTCTCAAGAGTCTTCTCCAACACCACAATTCAAAAGCATCAGTTCTTTGGTGCTCAGCTTTCTTTATAGTCCAACTCTCACATCCATACATGACCACTGGAAAAACCATAGCCTTGACTAGGTCACTCCACCACTATTTCTCTGAGTTGAAAGCAGAACTATTCTTCTGTGTCATGATCACACCACTGATTAGGAAAAACATTTTCTGCCAAAATAAAAAATAAATACATGTTCCTGATCTCTGATTTCACATGAAAGTCCCTCTCAAGACCAGGCAATGATTGGCTACTCACCTTTCTGGAATAGGAAGGAGGAAGAGCTCACTGTAGTCATCAGAACCAACCCACTCTTTATCCACAGATGGCAAGGAGGACACAGCAGCCTCCCCAGATGCCCTGTCATCTTGTCATCTTTGTCATGAGACCAAGACTGTGCTTCTGGAAGAATCCATGTGATTCAGAAAAGCTGGTTGAACTTCACCCTTCTTAATACCACTTGATATCCGGCCTTTTTCTTAAATGCCATTTCATTTTTCATATCAGGGTTAATTAAGCAAACTAACCTCTAAGATCCCTTCTAAGTTTAAAAGACATTATAGGGTGGGAGTTAGCCGGTAAACTCTCTTGGGGGTGGGGGGCACTATTAGCTCGCTTATTTCACTAAGGAAAGTCTCAAATACAGGGACATGGGGCTTCCAAAATTCAGGAGAACATGGTTGTAAGGAAGTGGCTGTATAATGTTCGACCACAGGCCCCTGTTTCCTCAGGATAAATGGGAAACAGAGACGTCCACTGAAGACTTAGGACTGCGGGTCTAGGCAGTAACTGAGTGGACTCATGGGAGTTCTTCCATCTCTGGTACTCCAGAATGACATCCTTGAGCTTAATGCAATATTGTACACATCTCCTTTGGTTAAAAGTTTACTAATAAACCCAAATATTCTAGAAAATTCTGAAGGCTTGGAAACTGTGGAATTAGTATGAGATACTCAGTGAAGAATGGCAAAGAATCTTGTCATCCAATGGGTCTTTAATATCATGGATGTACTAACAGCTGTTGTCAAGAAAATCACAGCCATCCCCACAAAGGTACCGGGTTAATGAGTTTGGAAGAATCCACAGTATGACATTTCTATTCAATATGGATCAAATAACTAACTTTTAGAATTTCTTTGGGGTCACCTGGGGCTTTTAGTATATAAACTCAAGGAGATGAATTTCGGAAAAGACCTACTGCCCAGGAGCAAAAACAACATAGTCTTCTTAGGCATTGAGCTTAATCATTTCAACTCTGGAGAAGGGACCAGCTAGGTGAGCGTGTTTCTGCTCTTCAAGTTTTACCTAAAAATTTGTATCAAAGACTCAAAAGCAAATGGTGCCGTTGTGCTATGGTGATGAGCACCCCAGAGATAGACACACAGAGAGATTTCTTTTGGTATTGCTGTTTCTGGCAGCTCTGGGCTCATGGCTCAGGTATTCAGGTTGTTGTCAACGAGATTAACCAAAACCATACACTTTGTGAAAAGCAGTCTCTGTTTCTGAGTAGCATCTAGATTCCCTTAGCAGAGGCTGAAGCCAGGAAGAACTCTCACTTTCATTTACAGTGGGGCGTTTCCTGATTACTTTTTTTTCTTTCCTCTTTTATGTCCTTTGGCCACCTGATGTGAAGAGCCGACTCACTGGAAAAAAATCCTTGATGCTGGGAAAGATTGGAAGCAAGAGGAGACGGAGGTGATAGTGGATGAGATGGTTGGATGGCATCGTCAACTCAATGGACGTGAGCTTGGGCAAACTCCGGGTGACGGTGAGGACAGGGGAGCCAGGAGTGCTGCAGTCCGTGGGGTCGCAGAGTCAGACACGACTTAGGGAGTGAACAGCAATGAAAACAAAGCCACAGTGTAGAGACTCCGAGCTCCCCCTCACCGTCCGCTACAGGCTTCCCGCGGGCCCTCTGTCCATGCTTTACGGAGAAGGCAGTCACGCTTCAGACACTGCCCCTCCCTGTCCAGACTACCTGCTGACCTTTGTGTTGTTTATTTTCTCCTCCAAATTGATGCGTGAAGCTTATTTTAATTCAGTTCCACCTGGATACGAATATCAACGGGACTAAAGCCCTGTTTCTGGACTTGAGGATGTGGGTCTTTCCCTCCATCCAGATCTAGAACATGAGCACTTTGCTTTGCTCGGACTGAGCTTTCCCTAGTAACTCTCGGGTTTGCTCCTGCCACCTGATCAAGTCTGGAGTTCCAGGGTTTCACCTTGCCACCTATTTCAGCGTGAGCTTGATAAATCTCAGGAATTCTGAGAGATGACCGTGTGTCTCAGGTATTCAGTTACTACCAGGGTAAGAGGGGAAAATAATGTTCCTTTTCTCTCAGGGTTGTTATGAGAATCTCGAGCTAAGATATTGGAAAGTGCCTGACACAGTGCTTCTCAAGAGTTTGGCTTTTGTCAGCTTTCCTTTGAGCTGCTGAAAGCACTCTTTCTCCTGAAAAGTGCCCGAGGATACAAGTTAGAGTGACACATTCTCTTAGTATCATGAGGAACACGATTAATGGGAAATGACTTCAGTTTACTGCATCTGCTAGTAATGCTGTGATGCCATCGCAAAACAAAAAGCACATGACTACTCGTAAGCCCGTGGTACCTGAAAAAGAAATTGGATTTGACTCAGAAAATCAGGCTGTACAGCTAATCGCTCTGATCCAATAATGCTGCCCTGCAGAATGGTATCATCAGCCCTGGGGCACTGGGATGGGGGAGGAGGACGAGCAGGGAGAGTGAGCCCTCAGGGAGGCAGCTGCCCAGACACTCAAGCCAATGAAAAATTCATGAGGAGATGTTTTATAGCCAATGTCTGATACCACTGCTGGGTCACAAGCTGGTCTGAGCCAATCAATAGTGTCAATCCTCCCGAAAGGAACTAGTGATTGTACGTTTATGAGAACTGGGAGGTTTCCCAAGCCAGGACCAGTTTCTGGTTACTTGATATGTGTCACTCTTAAAAATATAGAACTTATTTTGAAAATGGAACCCTAGACCTTTAAGAAATTATACAGAGAGGAGGCAGAGAGGTACTTCTCAAATCTGCGTGGGGGAAATGCTTGAATTTTCTTATAAGTCGAACTAAGGGCTGGTTTTTAAGTTGAAACCACTTTTTTGGGTTACCATTCTTTGTATAGTTTCTTTATACTTAGATCTAGAATTCTGAAAATAATACTTTCCCATATGTGTTAAACTCCTTCAAATACAAATGGAAATGTATGAAAATGAAATCATAAAAAGAAAAATAAGTGGAGTCAACTTTATCCTTACCATCACTAAGTTCCAGGTTGTTTTGATTTTAAAACGATTTTAAGGATCATACAAACAACTTCAGTTTGAGGGTTTGCTTTTTATACAGGCAATGTTGTAAAGGCAGAAGTGTGAAGGTGTAGAGACAGCAAGAGGAGTCTTAAAGGTTATGTGCTCACAAGTCTGCTGAGAATTTCAGGGGAACCACACCACAATCTGGTTAGATGAGAAACACTCTAAGAAAAGCAGGGCTTCCAGGTGTGGCTAGGTTAGAGCCCTCCCTGAGGTCTTCAAAGCAGATCCCATTGAATACCATCTCGCCCGCCCTCACTCACAGGTGCATGAGACATCAAGCGCTCACAAAGGAAAAGTCTTGGAAAATCAACCTGTGAAGTAGGAAGGCAGGAGAGGGAGAGGATCAGAATGAGATAAGGAGTTTCCTCCGCTCCCTGGTGATGGTGTCAGAAGAGAAGCTGTACCCTTGCATCCGTGTAAAGAAAAAATATTTATTTTAATGGTCATGAAAGTAGCACCACATCATTGTAAAGCACACAAAGTAAAAAATAAGAAAATAAAAAACCTACCATCCCAAAGTGTCTATTTAACAAGATGGAGTATTTTCTTCTGGGGTGTTATATCTCTCTAGATATAGACATAATGATATAGCATGTTGGAATCTTACTGTGAAGCATTTCACATCCTGAGTTTTCAGTGTGTGTGTGTGTTTTGTAATCATTTTCACTTGTCAGAATTTTCAAATGTGGTATCTTATTGTTCTGTTAAGAAGAACAATAAGATACCACAGAGAGAACAATAAGATACCACAGAGATCTCTTCAAGAAAATTAGAGATACCAAGGGAACATTTCATGCAAAGATGGGCCCGATAAAGGACAGAAATGGTCTGGACCTAACAGAAGCAGAAGATATTAAGAAGAGGTGGCAAGAATACACGGAAGAACTGTACAAAAAAGATCTTCATGACCCAGATAATCATGATGATGTGATGACTAATCTAGAGCCAGACATCTTGGAATGTGAAGTTTAGGCAAAGGGTGGAGGACCACAGGTCAAAATAGACGCATTAGCCAGCTATGGAATGAAAGCTGAGCTTAGACCTTATACAAATGAAGGAATGAAAATGAGAAAAAAGAGAAGAAATGGGCAAAGAAAAGGGGGGAAGGGAAAATGCAGATGCTGAGAGAGAGCAGGCTCTGGAAGGAGGGGCCGATTGCACCCCTCCCCCACTACTGAGCCATCCCCATCACTGACACGTGGGCAAAATTACCGGTTAGTGCTTCAAAGAGCTGACTCATTGGAAAAGACTCTGCTGCTGGGAAAGATTGAGGGTAGGAGGAAAAGAGCACGACAGAGGATGAGATGGTTGGATGGCATCACTGACTCAATGGACATGAGTTTGGGCAAACTCTGGGAGGCGGTGAAAGATAGGGAAGCCTGGCGTGCTGTAGTCCATGGGGTCGCAAAGAGTTGGATACGAACTTAGCAACTGAACAACAAGTCCTGCCTCTTAAAACCCCCAACTTCAGGGCTTTCCTCGTGGTCCAGTAGTTAGGACTCAGCGCTCTCACTTCTGGGGCCCAGGTTCAACCCCTGGTCAGGGAACTAAGATCTTGAATGCTGTGCAGCTTGGCCAAAAATTAAATCCCCAACTTCAAGGCCCAGTTCAACTCAGACAGCCTCAGCCACGTCTGCCAAAGCTGGCCCCTCCCTCATTTCCTCATGCCAGTTCATTCCTCACTCCCCCTACCCCCAGTGATCCCCTCCCCTAAGGCCCAATCCATTGTCAACGGCACATTCTAGTCTCCAGTTAGACAAAGCCTATTGCTGATGCCAACTGAGGGACAGGAGAAGGGATGAACCAACTCCCTTGAGGTACCCGAGCCTTTCCACCCCATGCAGGCGTCCTGGAGAACTAGGCCTCCCCATGAGGCAACTCACTGAGGCCTGGCCTTTCCAGGCAGCATCCCCCGGGCTCAGGCTCTGTCATCTCTTCTGCCTCTCTTAAAACTTGCTTTAATGTAGTGATGATTCTGGAAAGGACATTATAACAAATTCATACTAAGATATTACTGATGATTACTGACCTCACTAAGGGTGGAGAGCGCTTAGTACCTCAAAGAATGAAGAATTAGAATTTCATAAACCTACAGCCTGTTTTACACAGAGAAGTAAGTCAGAAAGAGAAAACAAATATATTAATTCATGTATATGGAATCTAGAAAAATGACATTGATGAACCTATTTGTAGGAAAGGAATGGAGACACAGATATAGAGAATGAACTCGCAGACCCAGGAGGGGAAGGGAAGGGTGGCATGAATGGAGAAAGTAACATCAACATATACACACCATTGTGTGTCAAACAGAGAGCTGGTGACAAGCTGCTGTGTAACACAGGGAGCCCAGCCTGGCGATGTGGGGTGGGGGCAGGGGAGGGAGGTGCAGGACGGAGGGGATACGTGTATAATTATGGCTGATCTGCACTGTTGTATGGCAGAAACCAACACAAGATTGTAAAGCGATTTCCCTCCAGTTAAAAACATTTTTAAAAAATGAAAAAAAAAAAAAGAATTTCAGATATTTGTCAGCCTTTGTGGGGGAGGGAGGCTTTCTTCGCATCTCAACCAAGGCCTACCCTGCCCCACACTCAACCTCCCCTCACCCTCCACGTGATGAGGCCACCCTCGCTGGGCAATGCCACTGACTCCACTCTCGCCTCCTGTCCTCCACGGCTCTGCCCTGGCCTCAGGGGTCAGGGCTTCCAGCAAACACCTGCATAACTTGCCCGTCATCCTGAAAGGGGGCAGATGGCCAGACTTTGAATTTGAGAAAAGAAATGTTGGGATACATTAAGCCAAGAGCTCTAATTGGCCCTGAATCAGACCCTGATAGTTTATATTCTTTTAGCTGGAAATGTTAGTTTCTCAGCCTGGCCTTTTCAATGAAAAGAGTTCCCCGTAAACCTAATGTCAGGAGACAAATCTCGTCCTTTCATTTTCTGAAGTCTTTTACTGGCTGTCTCACCACCGACAATTCTGGAACAACAGACACCCCAAACCGGTATTCCTTTCAGGCCACCCAAGTCATTTCTAACACAGAAAAGCATCCCTTTTTGCTTTTCTTCTTTGATTAAAAAAAAAAAAAGGCAGGGAGTGGGGAAGAAGAGCGCTTAGCAGAAGAGAGTGGGGAGAGAGACACAAAGCAAAGTGGGGAAACACCAACAGCCCCGGCCCTCGAATGCTTACCACTTGTTTCTGTTTGAGGGGCTTGACACAGAAAGTGCCATCTGAGTGCTGGAGGGAAAACATGAAAACACGACAGTTACCACGAGCAAGAGGGAGACGAGGCCCAGCTGCTCTCCTGTTGCTTCTCTCAATTAGGCTCGTTCTTGGATCCCCCCAGCCCCACCCTGGAGGGTGAAATGACAGACTCCTCATTCTAGAAGGGTCCTCAAGCATGTAGTCTAGCCCTTCCGATTTAAGAAGACAAAATGAGGCCTAAGGAGTCGAGGGGCATTGGCAAGCTGGTGGCTGAGCTGGAACTCGGCCCTGTGTGGCCCTGGGTGTGCACGGGGGTGCTCCCCTGGTTTCCCGCGGCCTCCCAGCCAGACCCGCTCTGCCGAGCCCAGGCAGCCAGAGAAGGGGCCTCCACATGACCTCGGAGGAGAGACAGAGCAGTGCGTACCAAAACAAGGCCCATAACGTCACCTACTGACCTTTTCAAAAGTGCCCAGCAGGACATGGCAATGGCCAAAATACTCTGAAAGAAAGAAAGCACATGGATGGGGAAAAAGACCGCTAATGATACAGCTTGACCCCACCCACCTTCCCTGAGCCCCTGTGACTCTCTGGCTTCACAGCAAGGGCCAGGTTAAGTCACCCAGTAGGACTGTCGTGCAGAGGAGGGTGGGAGCAGGAGGGCACTGGGATGTGGAAACTGATGCCCATGGAGACTTGTGGATCTGAGGCCGCAGTTGCTGCCAGCCTGCCTGCCACATACGGGCCCGCGTGCAGCCCAGAAGATAGGAAGCACCCATACCATCGCCTTCATCCACCACGGCGTGGACCACCAACGGGTAAACCTCTCTGTCTAGGTCGAAGCCAAGCTGAAGGGAAAGAAGAGAAAAAGGGAGGGAGGAGGGGGCCTTACATCCAAAGGGCACAGTTATCCACCAGAAAGGGAGGCCTTAACTTCATCATAGCTCCTCACTCGTCAACCTGGAAACTACCTGGTCAGTCTCTAAGTCCCACTCTTGCAACAGCATGGACTTTAGCCCACCAGGCTCCTTTGTCCCTGGGATTTTCCAGGCAAGCATCCTGGAGTGGGTTGCCATTTCCAGCTACCTAAGTCCACGGAGTTGAAGGCCACCAGTCTCTGTAAGAAACCTCATCGATGTCAAGGTTTCTAACCTGTAGGTCTTTCCTTTGGGCACGGCTTTCTCAAAATATCCTAGGCTAATGGGGCTGCTCTGGTAAAGAAAAATTAGTTGTGTCCTTCCTGGGGCATGAAGGCATCAGAAGGCTGAAGGGGAGCACGCCTTCGAGCACCGAAGCCAGTCCTGTGCTGCCGGCCGGGGTCCCGAGGAGCTCCGGCGCCCTGCGGGTCTGTGCATGGAACCTGCCCTGCGCTTTCTCCCGGCGGCCGCGGCTGCTCACCTCCTCTTCCGCCCACTCGGAGGGGTCCACGGTGTGCGAGGGCAGGCAGAACTGCTGGCACACCCCGCGCTTGTAATGCACCGTCTCTGATTGCAGGCTGTTGTCTTTGGGGATGTAGCTGTTGGCCAAAGTGGGAAGCAAAGCACAAGTTACCATCTCGCCCAGAGGATCTGATGGTTTCCTCTGTTCCGTGTCTGCTGTCAATTATCAACAGGCTCTCAGTATAGAGTGGAACAGAAAAAAGAAAAAAAAGATCTCCTTATAATTTCTTTTCTTTGCCCTTTCTTGGTGGTGCTATTGAAGTTATCTATTTAGGGACTTCCCTATGAGGGCTTCCCAGGTGGCGCTAGTGGTAAAGAATCTGCCTGCCAATGCAGGTGATGCAAGAGACTTGGGTTGGATCCCAGGGTTTGATCTCTAGGTCAGGAAGATCCCCTGGAGGAGGAAATGGCAACCCACTCCAGCATTCATGCCTGGAGAATACCATGGATGGAGGAGCAAAGAGTCAGACATGACTGAGTGACTGAGCGTTGGCGGTTCAGTGATTAAGAATCTGCCTTCCAATGCAGGGGACGCAGGTTTGATCTCTGGTCAGGGAACAAAGATCCCACCTGCTTTGGGACAACTAATCCTCCGGCTGCAATGAAAAGATCCTGTATGCTGCAATGAAGATCCTGCCACAGCTAACACCTAACACAGCCAAAAATAAGTAAGTAAATAAGTAATTTTAAAAAGGTATCTATTCAACCCACATATCCACAGAAATGTAGCTTAAAAGATTTTTTAAATATTTATTTATTTGGCTGTGCTAGGTCTTAGTTGGAGTTTGTGAGATCTAGGTTCCCTGCCCAGGGATTGAATCCCAGGCCCCCTGCACTGGGAATGTGGAGTCTTAGCCACTAGACCAGGAAGTCGACCCAGCTTAATTGATTTCTCACAGCATCGTGATGACCTGAAGGAATATGCTGCTACCTGTCACTGTACCAAGATGGCATAGCTTGAAGAGAAAAAGTGAACAAGTAAGACTGTGTAAGTAAGAAAATCCAAATTCAGGAACAGTTCTCACCTGAGTGTAGAAAAAGAATGTTTTCCTCTGCAGCAGAGTGCATCGGGCATGGACTCTGGCCTGTGTGGGAAGGACGTGGCTCCCCTGGCCCCTTGTTCTTACCTGGCGATGCCATTCTGGAACTCTTCGGTGGCCTGGTAATAGATGGTGATGGCCACCCGAGCGTCCGTGTCGAAGGTGAACTCCACGTTGTAGTGGACTTTCGCTCTGCCCGCCTCTTCCCCAGCGGTCTTCACTTCCTCGGCACATCTAGAAAACCACAAAGACTCAGCATTCGGGGGTAGCCCATTAACATGTTTACGGTGATCTTTTTTCTTTTCCTTTTCTTTTGGTGGGATCCTAGCTCCCTGATCAGAGATTGAACCCACGGCCCCTGCAGTGGAAGCAAGGAGTCCCAACCACTGAACTGCCAGGGAATTCCCTTTGTTTTCTATTTTATAAAAACTTATCTATTTATTGTAATGGCTGTGCTGGATCTCAGTTGCAGCATGCGGACGCTGAGTTTCGGCATATGGGGCCTAGTTCCCTGACCAGGGATGGAACTCGGGCCCCCCGCATTGCATGCCTGAGTCTTACCCACTGAAGCACCAGGGAAGTCCCTTCTCTTCTTTTTATTAACTGAATATACTGTGGGCTACCCTCCGTGATCACACACTTCGGCCTCTACCCTCATTTTGAATGATGGCAGAGCACCTGTTAGTCCTATGGGGGGAATTTAGGCAATTTCTGATACTTCATGGTGCCATTGTTAAATGCCTTGTGCGTTTGCCAGACTTTTTTAAAAAAATAGCTTTTACTTTAATCAAAGTTACTCATGCCATTGTTTAAATAGTTTCCACAAGGCTCGTGACAAAAACGCAGCAGGTCTCTTTCTGCCCGTTTTCCACTTCTTCAGAGAAAACCGCCTTTCTCTCTGCAGCTGACTGTTTTGGGCATTTACCTGCATATTTTGATAACAGGCTCAGGTTACTTTTTCAGCTTCAGGCGTCGTCTATTGACTTTCTACTATGGGAACAAGCCTTTTCTTTTTTACAGTTTTTTAAATTATTATTCATTTATGTTGGCGCTGCGTGCGAGTTTTTCCAGTTGTGGTGACTTTTGTTGCAGAGCTCAGGCTCTAGAGCGTGGATTCGGTATTTGGGGCGCACGGGCTTAGTTGCCCTGTGGCAGGCGGGATCTTTCTGGACCAGGGACTGAACCTGTGTCCCCTGCGTTGGCAGGCAGATTCTTAACACTGAGCCACCAGAGAAGTCCCAAGACGTTCTTTCCCTTCCTTGCCTCTGTTCCACACAGGGGTGCTCCCTCCCCCGTGTAATACACCATGATTTTGTTAACTCAGTACATCTTCCTCTGTACAAATGTGAGTCTATCAACATTACTCACAGCTCAGCCACAGAGTAATTGCTAATCATTTTCCTTTTCCTGCATAAGCTTTTATTAGAGTTTGTGCTCTTTTTTTTTCTCCTCCCAGCTGCTTAGTTCTCTATACATTAATCACTGATTCAAACCCAAACTCTTGGTAGACAGACTTGCTATCTGGAGGGCACCATCGGTTTAAAAATCATACTATCTCCGGGACTTCCCTGGTGGTACAGCATTTAAGACTCTCAGCTTCCACTGCAGGGGGTGTAAGTTCAATCCCTGGTTGGGAACTAAGATCCCACAAGCCACACAGTGCAGCCAAACACACACACACACACACACACTATCTCAAAGATAGCACAAAGAAGGCAGATGCTGATGATAACTAATACGGACAATGGTGATTAAATAGCAAACCCAGGGTGCCAGAGGAAAGGCACATGAGATTAAGAATAAACCAAAAAGTAAATATAAGCAGGAAAATAAGGACTTCCTGTGCCAAGTTCAAATATCCCATTTTCATATAGGTGTGTCCAGGTATCTGCAAAATTCACTTTTTCCCCCAACAATTCTTTGTTTTGGACAGTTCATCAGGTTGGGATAACCACAATTGATGGCTTTCAGAAAAGAGACGGTTCCTCACCAACACTGACTGTCTCAGAAAGTTCTGAACGATCCAGGTGCGGAGACATCTCCTGCGCGCTGCCCACGGCCTGGAGGCCAGGCTCTGGGTCTGGCAGAAACAGTTCTGTGGGTCCCCTGGGGAGTCGGCTGCCCCTGCCTGAAGAAGGGCACCTGGAACCTGGCCCCAGCTGGGAACCTGGACTTACTTGACGAGTCTTAGTGTGTCCTTTCTGATGTTGATCAGGCTTCTCAGAGTCTTCACTGGTTCTTGGGGAGGAGGGGCTGCGTAAGGGAACTGTCAGAGACAAAGTGGGAGAAGACAGTGTGTTTAGAAAGACCGATCCCCATAGTGAGTGAGCCTGCTCAAGGTCACAGCTGCTGGGAGGGCAGGGTGGGAGCGTTCCAGTGTCCAAAATGCTACATTTATCTGCCTTTCCCATTAGATGAAGCTTATGTGAGTCAGCATTCAAAATGTGGACAACTAATAAAAGCTCCCACTGCAGTTCCAAATACCATGCAACACACGGTGGCCGAGTTAATCACAAAAGGCTTTTCCGCCTGACCTTACACCATGGGGAGCCGGACCTGCAAGGATTTTCCTCCGGCGAAGCCGCATGGTGTCTGAAGAATTTA
>SJXQ01012893.1:0-13413 GCA_006408695.1 Aepyceros melampus
CCAGTCCTATGGCCACTGCTGAGTTTTCCAAATTTGCTGGCATATTGAGTGCAGCACTTTCACAGCATTATCCTTCAGGATTTGAAATAGCTCAACTGGAATTCCATCACCTCCACTAGCTTTGTTCTTAGTGATGCTTTCTATGGCCCACTTGGCCTTCCCTGGTGGCTCAGATGGTAAAGCGAAAGTCTGCAATGCAGGAGACCTGGGTTTGATCCCTGGGTCAGGAAGATTCCCTGGAGAAGGAAATGGCAATCCACTCCAGTACTATTGCCTAGAAAATCCCATGGACAGAGGAGCCTGGCAGGTTGCAGTCTATGGGGTCGCAAAGAGTCGGACACGACTAAGTGACTTCACTTCTTCACTTCTTATATATATAATTTGTATCATAATGGGATCTGCTGATCCCAAACTCCTAATTTATCCCTTTCCCATCCCATTTCCCCTTTGGTAACTGCAGGTTTGTTTTCTATGTCTGTGAATCTGTTTCTGTTTAGTAAATAAGTTGATTGGTGTTATTTTAGACCCCACATATAAGTAATGCCATATTTGTGTTTCCCTTTTTCACTTACCTCACTTATGATAATGTCTGGATACATTCATGTTTCTGCAAATGGCATTATTTTATTTCTTTTTATGGCTGGGTAGTATTTCATTATGTATGTGTGTATATACATATAAATATATATATATATGAGAAGGCAATGGCACCCCACTCTAGTACTCTTGCCTGGAAAATCCCATGGACGGAGGAGCCTGTTAGGCCACAGTCCATGGGGTCACTAAGAGTAGGATACGACTGGGCGACTTCCCTTTCACTTTTCACTTTCATGCATTGGAGAAGGACATGGTAACCAACTCCAGTGTTCTTGCCTGGAGAATCCCAGGGATGGGGAGCCTGGTTGGAGGCTGTCTATGGGGTCGCACAGAGTCGGACACGACTGAAGCGACTTAGCAGCAGCATATGTATATATATACACACACACACCACATCTTTTTTATCCATTTATGTGTTGGTGAATGTTTAAGTTGCTTCTATGTCTTGACTATTGTAAATAGTGCTGCTATGAACATTGTTGTGTGTCTATGAACATTGTTGTGTGTCTACTTTTTTTTTTTTTTTAATTATAGTTTTGTCTGAATGTATGCCAGGACTGGAATTGCTGGATCACATAGCAACTCTATTTTTAGTTTTTTGTGGAACCTCCCATACTGTTTTCCATAGTGGCTGCACCAATTTATATTCCCACCAGCAGTGTAGGAGGGTTCCCTTTACTCCACACTGCCTCTGGCATTTATTATTTGTAGATTTTTTTTTTAATGATGGCCATCCTGTCCAGTGTGAGATAGTGCTTCACTGGTCAGATAATTTTTAAATTTTGACATACATGTCTCTAATAAAAAGTGATGTTGAGCATCTTTTGATGCTCCTGTTGGTCATGTATGTCTTCTTTGGAGAAATGTCTATTTAGATTTTCTACCCATTTTCTGATTGAGTTGTTTAGCTTTTTTGTTACTGAGTTGTATGAGCTGTTTGTGTATTTTGGAAATTAAACTCTTGTTGGTCATATCATTTACAAATACTTTCTCCCAGCCTGTAGGTTGCCTTTTCTTTTTTACTGTTTCCTTTGCTGTGCAAAAGCTTAAAGTTTGATTAGGTCCCATTTGTTTATTTTTTGCTTTTATTTCTACTGCCTTGGGAGACTGACCTAAGATAACATTGGTACTATATATGTTGGAGAATGTTTTACCTATGTTCTTTTCTAGGAGTTTTATGGTGTCCTGTTTTAAGTCTTTAAGCCACTTCTAGTTTATTTTTATATATGATATGAAGGGAGTGTTCTAATTTCATTGATTTACATGTGGCTGTCCATTTTGCCACTATCAGTGGTTGAAGAGACTTTTCTCCGTTGCATATTCTTACGTCCTTTTTTGAAATTAATTGGCCATGGGTGTGTGGGTTTATTTTTGGACTCTTTCCGTATGTCTGTTTTTGTCCCAATGCCATACTGTTTTTGACTGTGAGTTTGAGGTATCATCTGAATCTGGAAGGTTTATGCCTTCAGCTTTGTTCCTTTTCCTCAGGATTTCTTTGGCAATTCTGGGTCTTTTATGGTCCTATATAAATTTTAGGCTTTTTCTAGTTTTGTGTAAAATGATGGGTAATTTGAAGGGCTTGCATTAAATATGTAGGTTGCTTTGGGTAGTATGGCCATTTTAACATTATAAATTATAATTCAAGAGCATGGTACACCTTTTCACTTCTTTAAGTCATCTTTAATTTCCTTTTATCAGTATTTTTATAATTCTCAGCATATAAATTACCTGCTTGATCAGGTTTATTTCTAAATATTTTTATTTTTTTATGTGATTTTAAAAGCACCTTTTTTAAACTTTACCTTTCTGGTATTTCATTGTTAATTGTAGAGAAATGCAACAGATTTCTGTTCGTTAATTTTGTATCCTGCTACCTTGCTGAATTTGTTTGTTAGTTCTAATGCTTTTGGGTGGAGTCTTTTAAGGTTCTCTGTAGTATCCTGTCTTCTGCATATAATGACAATTTTACCTCTTTCCTTCCAATTTGGATATCTTGTGTTTCTTTTCGTTGTTGTTGTTTGGTTGCTGTGGCTAAGATTTCCAATGCTATGTTGAATAGAAGTGGTGATGGAATTTCCTGGCAGTCCTGTGGTTAAGTCTCAGTGCTTTCACTGCCATGGACTTGGGTTTAATCCCTGGTTCGGGAACTAAGATCCCACAAGCCATGAGGTGCAACCAAAAAAAAAAACAAAAAACTAAGCGGTGAAAGTGGGTTGCATTGTCGTGTTCTAGAATTTAGTGGGAAGGCTTTCAACTTTTCATTGTTGAATATTATGTTGGCTATGATCTGTGATAAATAGATTTTATTATGCTGAGATATGTTCCCGCTACTGCAAGAGGTTTTTTTTTTTATCATAAATGGATGTTGAATTTTATCAGGTGTTTTTTCTGCATCCCTTGAGATTGATGATCATGTGTTTTTGTCCTTTGGTTGATGTGGTGTATCACATTGATTGATTTGCATATGTTGAACCATCATTGTGACCCTGGGATAAATCCAAGTTGATTGCGGTGTGTGATCTTTTTTATGTGTTGTTCGATTTGGTTTGCTAGTATTTTGTTGAGAGATTTTGGATCTGTGTTTATCAAGGATGTGTCTGTGCTTAGTCACTCAGTTGTGTCTGACTCTTTTTCCATGGGATTCTCTAAGCAAGAATACTGGAGTGGGCGGCCATTCCCTTCTCCAGGGGATCTTCTCAACCCAAGGGTTGAACCTGGGTCTGCGTATTGTAGGCAGACTACCGTCAGAGCCATTTTGTTGAGAGTTTTTGGATCTATATTCATCAAACTTATTGGCCTGTAATTTTCTCTTTTGATAGTGTCTTTGTCTGATTTTGATATAAGGGTGATGGTGGCTTCATAGAATGACTTTAAGTGTTCCCTCCTCTTCAGTCTTTTGGTAGAGTTTGAGAAGGATCAGTGTAAGTTCTTTTTATGTTTGGTAGAATTCCCCAGTGAAACCATCCAGTCCTGGATTTTTTTGTGGGGAGTTTTTATTTTGTTTTTTACGGGTTCTGTTTCACTTCTGGGAAAGATTGAAGGCAAAAGGAGAAGAGGGTGGCAGAAGATGAGATGGTTAGATAGCATCACCAACTCAGTGGACACAAATTTGAGCAAACTCCAGGAGATAGTGATAACAGAGGAGCCTGGCAAGCTACAGTCCATGGGATTGCAAAGAGCAGGACACAGTTTAACAACTGACGGCAACAGCAACAAATGTCACTCCCAGCGATGGAGCTCTTCAAATTATGCTTCTTCATGATCCATTTTGGTGGACTCTGGGTTTTTAGAAGTTGTTTCTTTCAGGCTGTCCAATTTGTTGGCATATAATTGTGCATAAGTGTTCTCTTACGGGTTTCTGTATTTCTGCAGTATCTGTTATTTCTCCTCTTTCATTTCTTGTTTTTTCATTTGGGTCCTCTTTCTTAGTGAGCCTGACCAGAGGTTTGTTGATTTTGTTTACCCTTTCAAAACAGCTCTTGGTTTTATTGATTTTTTTTCCCTAAAGTTTTAAAATATCTATTTAATATATTTCCTCCTTGATAGTTATTGTTTTCTTCCTTATGCTGACATTAGGTTTTGTTTGTTCTTCCTTCTCTAATACTTTGAGTTGGTAGAGAGATTGTTCATTTGAGACCTTTGTTGTTTTGAGGAAGATCTGTACTGTTGCATCCTACAGATTTTGTATGGTTGTGTTTTCACAGTCAAACTTAATTGATATTTTGAGGATGTTATATTAAAAAAATCCAGAATATACATTCTTTTCAGGTGCACATGCAGCATTCTCTGGGATAGACCCACATACTTGGATACAAAACAAGCCTTAACAAATTTAAGAGGATGGAAATTTTTTCAAGCATCTTTTCTATGCACAATGGCATGAAACTGGAAGTAAACCACACAAAGAAACAAAAAAAAGCAATTAGATGGAGACTAACAATATGATACTAAGAGACTAATGAGTTGATGATGAAATCAAAGAGGAAATAAAAAAAATAGTTTGAGATAAATGACAGTGAAAACACAATCATAAATTGGTAGATATATTTTCAAAATTATTGTTGGATGAGATATATGTAAAGTGTTTGGTTGCCACAAGAAGAACTCAATAGAATAATGCTGTATTTTTCTCACTTTTTGATAAAAATGAGTGCTAAAGCAGCAGTGGGAAGAGCACTCACACATGTCTGCCTGGTTAGGAAGCATGAGAACAGAGTAATATAAAGCTTTAATAGAAAGGAAATTGAAAATCGGAGCTAAGAACCCTAGAAAGAATTCTAAACAAACTTGTACACAAAAGATCATGGAGTCTAAAAGTGAAGCACAGCATAAAGATAGCCAAATAGCTCATGTTCATAAAGAATTATAATTATTTGAAAGTGGCATAATTAATACATATGAAAAAATAGGCACATAAACTTCCAAAGTATAATAGGGAAATGTTTTAAACAGAAATTTTCCACAAAATTTGGAAATTTGTACTCTGAGTACAAAATTAAAACAAACTTCACTTTACCATTGAGATTTCTACTGTGCTGTGTTATGCTATAATTGCTCATCTTAATCTATTTGGTAAAATCTTAATTCTCAAACTTTGAAAATATGCAGATAGCACAAGAATGTCAAAGGAAAGTTGTTACCCATAATGTTAACCAGTATTAAAAGTAAAAGAAAGAATGGAGGAAACTAGGAAGAACAAATGTTGACTGTTTGAAAGCTCTAGATTAATTTCTGGAATAAATTTATTATTTATTAAACTTAAAATTTGAAGAGTATGTGAATGAGAGAAATATGTTTAGATCACTTTTAGAATATAGGCCCTTTCTTGGCCTGAAAGAAGTAATACATTCCTCTTTTTAGTTTTATTTCTTAAGGAAAATGCTACAGTTTGTAGCATGAATATACAAAGATCTGTAAATTCTTTTGTAGACAAGTTAAATCTTCCTAATGGAAAGATCTTGGATTTGTTTGTCAAGAGTTGGGTCTCTTCCACAAACCAGTAATCTTATATAAGTCACTTAATTTTTTTCATCTTTAAAGTTTACATAGTGGATAAAAGTTCGTTCTAAAGTCATTTCTACCTCTACTGTTCTATGATTTTGAAATTTATTTAGCTACATTTGCTGCTACTGCTTACCCAAAATATAAATTCAAGACTAGGTTACCCAAATTTTGCCTATTTCAAAAGCATAAATCACAAAAATTTTATAACAAAAGCTTATTATAGGTGCTACTTAATAAATTAATTTCTTGAGTAATACTTCGTGAGGTTTAAATAAGTATAAGATTTTATATTCCTAGTCTAAGCTATGTTTAAGAGAAAATATTACTATGTCAGTATATTTAATAATAAATAAATGCTGGCTTTAGTGGTCAGAATCCATTATGGAGTACAGAGGTAAACTTTATGCTAAGAAATGAATTTTACCAAAATTATTCCTTGTCATTTCTTTTTCCCCTCCATTATAGATATTCGTATACCACTAATGTGGAAAGACTCTGATCACTTCAGCAATAAAGAACGTATGTATGATTTTGATTGTAATTGATGTATTTTCTTTAGTATGTAGTAAATTTGAGATAATTGGGAGAAAAAAGCTGCTTCCACACTGAAATAAATGTCATTTGACAGAATAAGCACAATCTTGTTGATAGGAACCTGGCAAGGATGCCAACAGGTAATAGACAAGGAAATTGTGAAACAAAAGGAGATGTTTGAGTGAAGTAGTAAAGGCCACATTTTTTGACCAGAAATATTGGAGATTTTTTTTGCCTTGTTCTCTTCCTTCAGATTATTTAATGGGATATAAGAAAAAAAGATTTTTAGCTTGATTTAATTTTTCTTCCCTTTCAGCATTTTATAGCTTTATATAGCCTTAACAAATCCATGCATGGCTTGGGTCATGGAAATTAACCTCAAATGATTTGTAGCTGTTAGAGGCAATGCAGAAAAGTTACGACAGTCCTTTATCTTTCTTGTCTATTGTGATAGCTTTGTTCCTCATACTTTAAGCCTGAATCATATTGAGCATAATTAGTTTTATATGAAAAATACAAAATCAGGTTAGTATATTTGTTATTCATTTAAGAAATATATTTAGTTTATAAAGGAATACATGGGGGAATTAAGTGTATCTTTCTGATTACTATAGAGAATTAAGTTTATCTGAAGAGCTCCAGTTTCTCAGTAATGAGGATTTAGTCTTTTAATCACCTAATACTTTAATAATATATATATTAAATTAGAAAGTCCAGCAGCTATGGTTTTTGTGTTCACATCTCTACTTTTTATTGTTTTTGTAGTTTGCCCCCTCTCTGTTTGGTGGAAAATGTTTTGTTGTTAATGTGTCCGCTCCTAACCTCTTAAAATAGAAAACTTATTAAGTATATTTGGAAGCCAAAATGACAGGGGTAATAGTATATATGTAGTGCTAAATTTGCTATTAATTAAAGCTTAAGGAGTTTCATAGGAATAAAATTTATGAGTTTGGTGGTTACTTTAGACTGCTGAGAAGCCTATATTTTTAACTTTATTTTTTGATACTCTGTAGTTTAGTTGTATTTTAGTTGGGCAAGCAATTAATATATACTGACAAAACAGTCTCAATAAAAAGTTAAAGGATTACACTGTACAATGTATGAAAATAAGAATCTATTAACAAATATTTAGGTTATTTTCATTTTAAGTAGATTTTAACATAATATAGGCATGATTCATCACATGAGTCATTGTTTTAATGTTTTTCTTCTCTAGGATCACAGTACTATGCCATTTTTTGTTTATTCAAACTGGGAGCTGAAGTTTTTGATACTGAGATGGTGATTGTGGATAAAACAATCACAGATATATGTTTTGAAAATGTGACCATATTGTAAGTATTTTTTAAATCTTATTTGAAGTAAAAGAACCTAAAATTCTACCTTTTTCAGAGGAAGGCAAAATTATTGACTTATTTTTGAAGCATTAAAATCTCTAACTGTTCAAATTGATTTTGAACGTTGCACTATTTATAAGCCATTTCTGGATTTGAAATTTTTCCAATGTAAAATAAAGTGGAAACCATATAATATTGGTAGTAAAACTATGAATGCAATGGCATATCATTATAACATGATTTTATATAGAGTAAGTTTGAGCATAAAACAGATTCTTACATCTCATATAGGAGATTTACTTACAGAAATACTAAAATAGTGTAACAACCTTATTAGATAGTTCTGAAATATGTACTGTAGGGAAAGCACTTTAGTAAAATTTCAAGATGTTCTTTTTCTTATGGTGTACTTCTTTCATGTACTCCAAAACAATAAAAAATAGGGTGATCCTCAGGGCCGTTTTTATTTCCCCTGCTCTTTTACAGGCCTATTTTATTGTGGTCATAATGTAGAACCAGAAAGAACTCCTCCAGTAGCCATAGAAATCACTTTTAACTAATATAAGTTTTTCCTGGCATTTTTTTCTATTGGCCTAAATCAGTATGTGATTTATATTTCTTACAGGGTTTCAAAGACAGTATCTTCATCTTGAAATACTAGTAACTACTTATCAATTAAGATGAAATCAATATATATGTTTTTTCCAATCTTTAGTTATGGAACTATATACAGTTGAGATTGAAAATACTAGTTTTGCCACTCATGTAGCATTAAAAAAAGAACTATTACAACCATGTTTTGGGGCTTTGGTCCACTGTTCCCTAAGTAATGTACAACACAGAAAAATAAAGTACTTTTTTTGTGTGTAATTAATAGTGTAGGCCATCTTATAAGCTCTGTTGAACCAAAGGAATTTACTTAGGATCCCCCAGATATTTCCAAATGTTTACATAATGGAGACTAAAAAATTAATTTTTATTATTTATCTAAATATGTTTACTTCCATTATCAACTATTATAGTGCATTTTTTCATGGCAAAATTGTCCTGTCAATGGACTCTTTTCTTTACAACAGTTTGCTTTTGTTTATTTTCACCACAAAGAAAAAATCATAATTTTTTTCACAGAATAGTGCAAGTTCCTTGGGAAGACAACTCATGATTTATAATTTTTTAATATTTCTGTAAATATTTCAAATTGTTCTAAAAATAACTGCTCACAAATGTTCTAAATGTTGTTTTAAAATGTGCTTTTTGTTATGATTGTTTTAATAAGTATTCAGTATTTATGAATCCCTGGTTTTTCTCTAAATATTGACATTTGTTAGTCATTACCAGGAATACTGTAAGTTTAAAAGTTGCCAAATAATAAACTATAAAAGTATTTCAAATCCAATTATTCCTTGGATTTATTCAAACTATAGATTGGCTATTTAAATCTTAAAAAGTCTATGCTGTGTATTTAAAATCTCTGAGACTGATGGATTTTCCTTTACAGGCAAAATCTGCTGATGGACCGCTTTTGCAATTTTAAGTATATTTTATTTGTAGTAATATCACCACCGTCTTTTATTGTAAAGATAGTTCATTTTGTCTGAGAAAGAACAAAGCCAGTCTTGACATTGCAGATTTTCTGCATATTGTTTTAATACATACTGAATATATTTTATGCTAGATTAAGAATACAAATATTACCAAGACTTCACTCCACCTCAAGGAGTTCATGCCCTGAAGTCTCTCTGTCTCTCTTTTTTAAGATTGGTAATATTTATATTTATGCTGGGTGCTAATGCACAAAGTTTATTTGTTGTAGCATTGTGCATTTTTACAGATACATCTAATGTTTTGTGAAGCTATCTCTTTATATTCGTTTGTTTTCTCCTGTATAACCAAATAGTGAAATGTTAAGAGTTATTAGGTACAAAGGTGGGGCAGGGTGGAGGGGCACATTGTTGAGTGGACTGTAAGCACTTTATGAAAAAGACACAAAAACTAAAGGTTTCAGCAGAAGAAACCTTTCGTTTAATATTCTTTCCTTTTTGTTTTCACATCTTTTCCTTTTGAGGAATGGTCATTTCAGGAAATCACACATATGTAAATACCTTAAAATGTAAATGCCTTAAAATAATTATATTAAGGAAATGAAAAGGAACAATAACATTGGCAACAAAACGACCAGGGCATTTTATTCTTTTTCTTTAAGTAATTTGCCTGAATATATTGTTTACATTGATTTAAAATTGCCCTACTTTAGAAGCTGGTAGCTCTAGAAGTTGCAGTGACCCTCTGCAGTCATTTAGATACTAAATAAACTCAGGGAGATTCTATCTTATTAATATATATTAACATAAACCTGTTCCAAATGCTGCTTTGAAAAGTTAAGAAAACATCAGAGAGTGTTGTAATTTTATTTTCTCCAAAGTTAAATTTCTAACATTATGATTGTCCTTGTTTTTAGTAATGAAGCAGGGCCAGACTTTCAGATAAAGGTGGAAGTATATAGTTGCTGTACAGAAGAATCTTCTATAACTAATACACCAAAAAAATTAGCTAAGAAACTGAAAACGTCTATAAGCAAAGCTACAGGGAAGAAAATCAGTTCAGTGCTTCAAGAAGATCATGAAATGTGCTTGTCCTTCAGTTCTGCTATTTAGTAAGTTTTCTAATACAATATTTATAGAGACATAGTATAATTATGTATTTGTGACATTTTAGAGTATTGTATGTGGTGAATATGTTTACATTTTAAATGGGAAAAGACATCCTGAAGCAGTAACAAAACTTGGTTGTCTGACATTTACCCAGCTGAGGTGGTATGTTTCTTTGAAAGTAGAAAGTTGGGTGACAGTATGGTTTTAGTGATTTGAAATTCCAAATCTAGCAGAAAGATGAAATTTTTTTCTTGAAAAGGGACTAGCTATAAATCAAACTGTTTGCTCCATATCAATCTACTAATTGAATTTCTGGATATATGTCATGCTTTCAGTCTTACAGATTTTTAAAAAATACTTTACTATAACAAAATCACATTACCATTATCATACCTAACAAAATAAAAAATTAGTCCTAAATATGAGCTTATAACCATTCTTTGTTCAAATTGCCCCAATTCTGAAGTTCTCTTCTGATTTGTACAAGTCAAGGTTCAAACAAGGTCTGTAACACTGCATTTATGTGAATCTTTTAAGTTTCTTTTAATCTTTCACAAGTTTCTGTTTCTTTGTCATCATGTATTGAAGAAGCTAGATCTTGTAGATTTCCCATATTTGCAGTTTATCTGATTACATCTTTGTGGTCTTTTAAAAACATCTTTTTCTATCCCCTGTGCTCCTATAGCTTGCAGTTAGATCTAGAGGACTGATTAGTTTCAGATTCTCTTTTAGGGCAATAATATTTCATATTGATTATATGTACTTTCTACTGTATCCCATTTGGAGGTCTTGTTTCACTTTCAGCTGTGTTAAAACTGATCAGTGGGTTCAGGTGTTGTTAGCCTGATATATCCCTTGTCAAGTTCTCTATCGGTGTTACATCTAATAGTTTTAGCAGCTGTGACTGATCATTATTACATTCAGGATTATAATTTAGTGGCTTTCTAAATTTGTCCTATATTTATTTATTTTTCTATATGCAGTGATTTTTAAAATTTTTATTTATTTTTGATTGAAGGATAATTGCTTTACAGTATCATGCATTTATTTTTAAATCTGGAATTCTCTCAAAGAATAACCTTCCTTCATGAACTCTGTATAAATGCAAAAAATTGATGAAGGAAAAGGAGGAAAAAATATACTTGATTCTTTTATTTATCCAATTTTACCGTCTGAGCCACGAGGGAAGCCTTATTTACCCAAATTTAGAATAATAATTTGATATCCTTGCATGGAGGTGATTAGTTTTTGTTTTATTTGAACTCCTGAAGTTTTATGTATTTGTGTTTCAATCTAATGCAGTTGTTATTCTCTTCAAAGGCTAATTGCCCCATCTTTGAGCAATGGGAACCCTTTAAGCTGACTCAGCATCTTTTTGACACGCCCTAATCAGAGGAGCCTGGCAGTCTGCAGTCCATAGGGTGGCAGAGTTGGAAATGACTGAAGCGACTTAGCAGGCACACACAATCTCTAATTAGCTTCTTTGCTTTGTGACCAGGGAATATGTTCTGTGTTCATGTTTTATTTTTCAGCTCACACTTATAATCACCACCTCTGCAAGGAGCCCTGGTTTCTTTCAGATACTTTCTTTAAACATTGTGTTTGTTGCTTTATAAGTAGTTTTATCTTTCTTTCTCAGGAAAACTGTTGTACAGGCAGCATTCCTAGAATTTCTTTGCATGTTGGCTCTTTAGCATGTCAATAATTTTACTATAATTATAAAGCAAAATATTTTAGGTTAGATCCTGGAAATCTCAGTCATCAGAATATAACTAATTAGCTTTCCATATCAGTTATATTACATGTGAAAAATGCCTTGGGACTTTAGCAATGTGGCTTTCAGTTTATTTTGATTGAGACCATGAGTAAAAAATGCATTTTATATCATTACTGAATACACAGTACCATCAGCAGTCAGATTTCATGAAACAAAACTTAGCTCTTGCTATTTATAGTATAGCCATTAGACTTCTTTTATTCTAGGTATCTTCAGTTTTTTTAAAATGCTGTTTATGAATCATTAAATGATTTCATGATTCTTGAATGGGTCCCATCTATTGAAGAACAGTCATAGAAGATATAAGTCTTTATAATATAAATGTCATTAAAAAGGAGGAAGGGAGACCCTTTAATTTTCCCTCTTTAGAATTTTGGGGCCAACTTAAAGCTTTTCTAGATTAAGATTATATCAAATATTTGCTAGAAAATGTTTTAATTCAACTGTAAGGTAATGAAACTATACTTTTTGATGAATAAATGAGCAAGTATTTTCTAGTTTGAAACATAAATTTTAGAATTGAAAGAGACCAAGTTCAATAGTTTTAAGATGTTTTTAAGCAGCAAAATTCTTTATTTAGAAAATGACAGTACTAGTAGTGTCCTAAACAAGTATTTCCTGGGCCTCAGTTTTCTAATATGAAAGGTAAGGACTCTTAGACATAATCATTTATTTTAAGAAGGCTCCTTAGATCACTTCTTGGCCTTTTGGCTAAGATCAAGTATAGAAGCCTCCTTAGAGACATTTTAGGGCTTCCTGTACCTCTTTCAAGCATGTAAAAACAATAAGTGGGCTTTTCACACAGTTCAAAATGTCATGGTTTCAATACTTGATTTTTTTATCCTGTTATTTATTATTTGTGTGACCCAGGACAGATTAATATACTCTCTGGGTTTTTCTTTTTCCCTCTGTAAAAAGGGAATAATAATAATGGAATAATATTTAACTCCATAGGATCATTATGAGATTCAGAAAGATAACTCATGAACTTGGTATGTTGTAAGCATTTAATGAATGTAGCTCTTACCATTATTGTTACTATTTTCACTGTTCTGCAATCAATGTTTTTTCTGAAAAATTTTATTTAAAAAATTCATGCTGAAGCACTGCATGAAGAAACCTTCTTAGGATTATAAAATGTAGGCAGGGTCTTCCCTGGTGGCTTAGTGGTAAAGAGTCCACCTGCCAATGCAGAAGACATGGGTTTGATCCCTAGTTTGGGAGGATCCCACATGCTGCAAAACAACTAAGCCCATGCACGAACCCACTTGCTACAAGTACCGAAGCTCGTGTGCCCCAGAGCCTGTGCTCCCCAGCAAGAGGGGCTACCGTGGGCAATGAGAAGCCCACGTACACAGTGAAGAGGGGTCCCCACTCACCACAGCTAGAGAAGAGCCCACACAGCAACAAAGACCTAGCACAGCTAATAAATAAATAAAACTGTATTTTAAAATGTAGGCAGATATTTAAAAATTTAACTCCAGTGATTATAATTTCATAGAAGATAATCTAA
>SJXQ01012893.1:13610-40394 GCA_006408695.1 Aepyceros melampus
ATCATAATATATATTAATAATATATAATATGTTATATATTAAATATATATTATAAAATATATGATATGCATTTATATATCAGATAATATATTATAAAATATATAATATATATTATATATATAATAATAGATAAATCTAAGTGATTTGCCAGCAAAGGTCCATCTAGTCAAGGCTATGGTTTTTCCAGTGGTCATGTATGGATGTGAGAGTTGGACTATAAAGAAGGCTGAGTGCCAAAGAACTGATGCTTTTGAACTGTGGTGTTGGAGAAGACTCTTGAGAGTCCCTTGGACTGCAAGGCGATCCAGCCAGTCCATCCTAAAGGAGATCAGTGCTGGGTGTTCATTGCAGGGACTGATGCTGAAGCTGAAACTCCAATACTTTGGCCACGATGCGAAGAGCTGACTCACTTGAAAAGACTCTGATGCTGGGAGGGATTAGGGGCAGGAGGAGAAGGGGACAACAGAGGATGAGATGGTAGGATGGCATCACCGACTCGATGGACACGAGTTTGGGTGTACTCTGGGAGTTGTGATGGACAAGGAGACCTGAAGTGCTGCGGTTCATGGGGTCTCAAAGAGTCGGACACAACTGAGTGACTGAACTGAACTGAATCTAAGTGATGTTATAACTTATGTTTAGCCTATACTCCTCTTCAATGCCTAGAGGTGTTTTTGAGAATAGCATTTATTGATATTAGGTTCTTTGTAACAGGGACTGACATATCTGTCTTGAAGTGTTTATTATTCTGTTCACCTTTGTCATTCTGTTTTGTTGTTCAGTCGCTAAGTCATGCCCAACTCTCTTGTGACCCTGTGGTCTGTAGCCCACCAGGCTTCTCTGTCCATGGGATTTTGCAAGCAAAAATACTGGAGTGGGTTACCATTTCCTTCTCCAGGGAATCTTCCTGACCCACGGATAATTCTATTTGGTTTATACGTAAATCAAAATAAAAGTTTTCCTTATCAACATTTCCCATGAAACTTATATGGAATTTGCTTATTTATTTCATTAAAGCTGATCAAAAGATAGGATAAAACCTTTTATATCATTTCACCAATTTATGTTCTTTTAATACCAGCATTTCTTTTGAGCTTTTGGTGTGAATGCTGAGTGTACCAAGTTAAACTCATAGCCCAGGAACAGGCTTACCTGATCCTTCCTTAACTGACCACTTCAGCACCCTGGTAGGAGTTTCAGAATAGCAATAGTGATCAAAATGCCTAAAAGGATCAATTTTTATTTCTTTAATAGTGATTTAGTTGAATGAGAAGATTCCTAACATATCTTTTAATTTTTAACCAAAATGGGCAAAATATATCTTCTTTAGTAATATGTCATGTGACCAAATATAGCTGTTCTTTCTTACAAAAGAGTACACTTTTTTTTTTTCAGACTTCCATTTAAGGTAGTCATTTATTTTTTCATAATGTTTTTGGAACCCTTGCTGCATCAAATGCTACAACAATTGGCCTATTTGTTAAAAAAAACGTAGCTGATTAAACTTTTGGGAACTCAATATTAGGGTTGGCTTAAAAGAATGAGTGTAATGTTTAGTAAGAAAATGTTATCCTGACAAGAATGCTTTAAAAGTGAGATCATTGTTGATTTTGGAAGCATTGGCATTGTAATTAGTCATGGTTTAAAAATGAAGTAACTTGAAATATCATCATAAAGTATTGTTTGATCTGAAAGAAGACAGTGAACATTTTTGGTAATTCTTAGCATGCTCCCTGGTGTGATTCATTTATTCGTTTTATTTGTGGAATTTAGCTTACTGAAATTCCCGTAACTAGATTTTTCCCAGTGTTTCTAATAGCTGAATTAACTATTTTATGTACCTTGAGAACCAATTAGTACATTATTCTTCATTGTATAAATATACGTTATTTTAAACAATTATCTTGTGGAAACTAGTAAAAATCAGAGTGATTATTTACTTGACAGAAAAGTATTAACTAAATATTAACTAAAAAATAAGCCGATTATACTACATTTTAAGTTAAAGTTATAAAGCAAATATCTTTGTGCAGAATAACTGGATTATTTATGCTTTGAGGAACTGTGATGTTGATGGTTTGGTAGCGTGAAAGATGACGCAGTGTTCAAGGTTAACTAAGGAATTACTCAGCTATGGGGTATAATTTTTTTATTCATTTAATCATTTTAGAAATGATTATTCAGCAGTTGTATCATGTGCTACTTTGGATTTAAAGATTAGTAAGGAAATGGCAACCCACTCCGGTATTCATGGGTGGAGGAGCCAGGTGGGCTACAGTCCACAGGGTCACAAAGAGTCGGACACAACTAAGCGACTTCACTTCACTTCAAGCCATGTTTACTGCACTCAAAATTCTTGCAATAGTAAAAGTTAGTATGTATCTGTTTTAATAGACGAGTACCTTAATTAAACTATTAATAAAGTATAAAGGGTAGTGGTAGTAAGTATAGTATGGTGGGATTCTGTTTCTAGTGTACTACTTTCTAGCTATAGGCAAGTCAGTTAAACTGCACATAGGTAGATGTAGTATTATAATGCTTTGCATGTTTTGATTTTTAGGGAGGGTTTTCATCCTCTACTTCACAGATCCTACAACATTGTTTATTTCATTGTGTGTGTGCTTAGTCGCTCAGTCGTGTCCTACTCGGACTGTAGGCTGCCAGACTCCTTTGTCCATGGTATTTTTCAGGCAAGAATACTGGAGCAGTTTGCCATTTCCTCCTCCAGGGTATCTTCCTGACCCAGGGATCAAACGTGCATCTCTTGTGTCTCCTGCATTGCAGGTGGATTCTTTACCTGCTGAGCCATTGGGGAAACCCAGTTATTTCATTATAAATGTAATATAAACTTTAGAAATAGAACCTAGAAAGAGAAAACAATGTACGCAGTTTATTATAGATCAATTGAGCTTCCCTGATTGCTCAGTTGGTAAAGAATCTGCCTGCAATGCAGGAGACCCCAGTTCGATTCCTGGGTCAGGAAGATCTGCTGGAGAAGGGATAGGCTACCCACCCCAGTGTTCTTGGGTTCCTTTGTGGATCAGCTCGTAAAGAATCTGCCTGCAATACGGGAGACGTGGGTGTGATCCCTTGGTTGGGAACATCCCCTGGAGAAGAGAAAGGCTACCTACCCCAGTATCCTGCAGGAGAATTCCACAGACTGTATAGTCCATGGGGTCACAAAGAGTCGGACATGCCTGAGTTACTTTCTCTTTCACGTTATAGATCAAATCAGTTCAGTTCACTTGCTCAGTCGTGTCCGACTCTTTGTGACACCATGAACTGCAGTACACCAGGCCTCCCTGTCTGTCACCAACTCCCAGAGCTTGCTCAAGCTCATGTCCATCGAGTTGGTGATGCTCTCCAACCATCTCATCCTCTCTCGTTCCATTCTCCTCCTGCCTTCATTCTTTCCCATCATTAGGGTCTTTTCCAGTGAGTCAATTCTTCACATCAGGTGGCCAAAGTATTGGAGTTTCAGCATCAGTCCTTCCAATGAACATTCAGGACTGATTTCCTTTAGTATTGACTGGTTGGATCTCCTTGCAGTCCAAGGGACTCTCAAGAGTCTTCTCCAGCACCACTGTTCAAAAGCATCATTCTTCGGCACTCACCTTTCTTTATAGTCCAACTCTCACATCCATATATGACTTATGGAAAAACCATAGCTTTGACTAGACTGACCTTTTTTTGGCAAAGTAATATTTCTGCTTTTTAATATGCTGTCTAGATTGGTCGTAGCTTTTCTTCCAAGGAACAAGTGTCTTTTAATTTCATGGCTACAGTCACCATCTGTAGTGATTTTGGAGCCCCCCAAAATAAAGTCTCTCATTGTTTTCCCATCTATTTGCCATGAAGTAATGGGACCAGATGCCATGATCTTAGTTTTCTGAATATTGAGTTTTAAGCCAACTTTTTCACTCTCCTCTTTTACTTTCATCAAGAGGCTCTTTAGTTCTTTTTCACTTTGCCATGAGGGTAGTATCATCTGCATATCTGAGATTATTGATATTTTTCCCAGCAATCTTGATTCCAGCTTGTGCATACTTTTTATATTTTGAACTGATATTTTTCCTCCAGGTTTTAAAGTAACTAGCTTTGTGAGATATATATATTCATAATTATGCTATGCATTCATATATATGTGTGTGTATATATGTACACACACACATTTTTTCCTTGAGTCACTAGAGAGTCTTTATATGATCATTTTAATGACCACATTATCTATCAATTGGTTCTGTCATACTTTATTCTTGCTATTGCTATTGCTAAGTCACTTCAGTCGTGTCCGACTCTGTGCGACCCCATAGACAGCAGCCCACCAGGCTCCGCTGTCCCTGGGATTCTCCAGGCAAGAACACTGGAGTGGGTTGCCATTTCCTTCTCCAATGCATGAAAGCGAAAGGTGAAAGTGAAGTCGCTCAGTCAGGTCCAACTTAGCGACCCCATGGACTGAAGCCTACCAGGCTCCTCCATCCATGGGATTTTCCAGGCAAGAGTACTGGAGTGGGGTGCCATTGCCTTCTCCGACTTTATTCTTAGGGGAGGTTTTCAATAACTTTTTTTGTATTGTTATTTTAAGATGTATAATTCATTGGAAACAGAGGCAAATGTATTCATGTTTATCTCAAATAGTTGAGGAAAAGATGTCTTAGCCACAATTATTGTATAAGGCCTGAGAAAAAATTCAATATATATTTGGGTCATCACACAATTTTAGCCTATTCTGGCACACAGGTTGCCACCTCTAAAATGCACTTGGTACAAATACACAACCTGTAACATAGCTACTTCCTGTGGACACTAAAGGCAGTATTTCATATTCCATTGTGTATGGAAGTGATGCTATTCTTGAAATGAAGAATACTTTAGTACTTTTAGTGGTCAGTAAGAATAAATTGCATCACTCCTAAAAGTAAAACACTGAAGTATCTTCATTCTCTTTCTGTCCCAGTCTCTGCCTCTTACCATTTCAGATAATATTTCTTGATGAATTTAAAATACATGCAGACTGTTCATCTAATACCTTGACCTCTAAGTTTCATGACTTCCTTGCCTCTGGTGATCTTGTGCCTGTTTTAGCCATCCATCCCACAGTTGTACCATAGATCTTGTCATTACTAATAATTGCACATGGTCTGTGGAGAAGGCAATGGCACCCCACTCCAGTACTCTTGCCTTGAATCCCATGGGCGGAGGAGCCTGGTAGGCTGCAGTCCATGGGGTCGCTAAGAGTTGGACATGACTGAGCGACTTCACTTTCACTTTTCACTTTCATGCATTGGAGAAAGAAATTGCAACCCACTCCAGTGTTCTTGCCTGGAGGATCCCAGGGACGGGGGAGCCTGGTGGGCTGCCATCTATGGGGTCACACAGAGTCGGACACAACTGAAGCGACTTAGCAGAAGCAGCTGTGTAGTAATATCCAACAATATCTACCACCTCCCACATTTCCAGCTTTCTCTGTTCAATATTCTGACTCCAATTAGCTTAAATTCCTTGATTTACCATTTTATTATTTTCTATTATTTCTCTCCTTTTGTTATACTTACCCTGGAGAAACTTCAGTTCAGTCATTCAGTCGTGTCCGACTCTTTGTGATCCCATGGGCTACTTCACGCCAGGCTTCCCTGTCTATCCCAACTCCCAGAGCTTACTCAAACTCAAGTCCATCGAATCGATGATGCCATCCAACCATCTCGTCCTCTGTCGTCCCCTTCTCCTCCTGCCTTCAATCTTTCCCAGCATCAGGGTCTTTTCCATTGAGTCACTTCGCATCAGGTGGCCAAAGTATTGGCATTTAAGCTTCAGCATCAGTCCTTCCAATGAATATTCAGGACTGATTTCCTTTAGGATTGACTGGTTTGGTTAAATCCTACCTTTAGCTCCTCTGCACCTGCACTCATGAGGAATAGATGAGGAAGTGAGAATAATAATACTGTCTGGTCTCCCTTTAGAGGGATCACTGATCTTAAGTGAGTTCCAGTATGAGCAGTCGTCCTCAGTATCCACAGCCTTTCACTTTACCTCTCGTCAGAATTAGTATTTCACATTACATTACTCTCTCTTTTGAACCTCTTTTTCCACTCCTTATTCAAAGCTGATGTTGTTGTTCAGTTGCTTAGTCGTGTCGGACTGTTTGTGACCCCATGGATGTACACTTCAGGCTCCTGTGTGCTCCACTATCTCCTGGAGTTTGCTCAGATTCGTGTCCATTAAGTTGGTGATGCTATCTAACCATCACATTCCCTCTGACCCCTTCTTCTTTTGCCTTCAGTCTTTCCCAGCAACAGGGTCTTTTCTAATGAGTTGGCTCTTTGCATTAGGTAGCCAAACTATTGAAGCTTCAGCAACAGTCCTTCAAATGAATATTCAGGGCTGATTTTCTTTAGGATTGACTGGCTTGATCTCCTTGCAGTCCATGGAAATCTGAAGAGTATTCTCCAGCACACAGTTTGAAAGCATTAATTCTTTGGCACTCAGCCTTCTTTATGGTTCAACTTTCACATCTATATGTGACTACTGAAAAACTTTAAAAGACACTTGATCCCTGGAAGGAAAGCAGTGACAAACCTAGACAGCGTATTAAAAAGCAGAGACATCACTTTGCTGATGGAGGTCTTTATAGTCAAAGCTGATGACCTCATTTGATACAGCATTGTGATGCTGAAGTAATCAGAAGAGAACTTGAGTATCCTCTGTCAACCAAATCTATCAGCCTACCTGCATTTGTATCTTCATTTGCTGCTTTCCTTCCTTTTGAACTGCCCTTTCTCCATCTGAGACCATCCACCTGTGCATTCGATCATCTTCTCAAGTTCTCAAAAGTTGGCTCCTGCACATGTCCCCCCTTCTTCTCTATCATCAGCTTTTCTTCTACTGCATCATTTCCAAAAACATAAACATGCTGAAGTACCTTGCATTTCTCTTGCCCCATTGCACAGCTGTCCTTTACAGAAAAGTTTTTGCATACTCTGACTCCACTTCCTGTCCTCCCATTCTCTTGAACCAGTTCAGTCAGGTTTCACCAGGTTAACTTCTGTCCCATCCTATAGAAACTCCTTATTAAGGTCAGCAGTGACCTACATGTTGCCAAATACCATGGTCGTTTATCAGTGTTCCTCCCCCTGGAATTTTCAGTATTCAAAACAGTTGATCACTCTCCTTGAAACACTTTTTGAACTTGGCTTCCTTGGATACCACTTTTGTGATTTTTCTTCTGCCTCAGTGACTGTTCATTCCTTGCTTGTCTTCTTTGTTCATTGCGCTTCAACTTAATCTGAAATGATGGAGTACTTGTGTCCAAATACTCAGTTGTCACATTTTATGTAACTATCTAACTTTCATTAAATATCATTTATATATTGGTAACTCCAAAATTTCATTCTTTAATACTTTTTCCTCTCATAACTCCAAATTCATTATCCACCTGCCTACCCTACAACCTAGTCTCAAACCTAATCTGTTCAAAACTAAAATTTTACTTCCAATATCCCTTCTTTTCTCAGTCAGCCTCTTTGCAGTTAGTAAGAATTTGCTTTTTCTAGTTGCTCAGGTCAGACTCTTTGGAGTTGTCCTTGATTCTTTCCTTTTTTTTGCATCCTGTGTCCACATTGGCTCAACTCTAGAATATATCAAAAATCTTACCACTTCTCACCATCCCAGCAACTACCGCCTATTCCAGCCTACATCAGCTCTTGGCTGGTGAGGTGCAGTGGCTTTCTGGTTGGCATCTCCATTTCTCTCTTGGCCTCTGGGGTCTTTTGTCTACAGGGCAGCCAGAGGGATCATTAAAAAATACAAGTCACATCATAGCACATGCCTCTGCTCAAAACCTACCACTTGCCTCCTGTCTCACTCAGAATAAAATCCAGGGGCCTCATCATGCCCTCTAAGGCATGCCCTCCTGCAGTGTGGTGTCTGCCTGTACTCAGCTTGTAGACGTTGTGTCTCCCTCGCTGTCACTGTAATCCTGCCATGCTGATGGCCTCGTGTGTCAGATGCACCTAGTGCCACTCTCTTGCATCACTTATCCACTTCTTGCCAATAATCTGTTCCTGAAAATAACACATTTTGCACTAAAACACTAATAGGGAGTCTATTTACCATTGTTTAGCATGGGAGAAATTGTAGTTGCATAAAATTCATGTATCAATGACCAATTCTTATGTTGAGATAGTGCTTAAATATTGTGCCCCATCACCAAGCATTCATATGATTGTTAATAGGCAATTTTGTGTGTAGTAGTATTTGCTCTTCTATTATAATTGCTGTTCTCAGTTGCTTTTATTCTTCACCATTAAAAAAAAATTTCCTCAACTTTTGAGGGGCACTTATGTAACAATAGGGAAAAATAAGAGCTAATAATGAAACTCACTCTAGAAATTTGTCAGGACAAGTGAAAATAGCAGAGAATGCCCACACTGAAAATGAGGTTCTCATGGTGTGTCTTTGCTCTAGCAACCTTCCCAATAGTCTGAATAGAAGTCTGAATTATACCAGTTGTATTCAGAATGTAACTTAAAAACGTACTTACGAGTTGTTTTGTTAATTTTTTTTTGGTCAAGTTTTGAAGATAAGCATCCATTTTCTTATGAAAACACTGACAAAAAAGACATTGGCTAGTAAGATATATCTCTTGTCTATGATGGTTGTATATTGAAAACCACGATGTGCATGCTCGGTTGCTGAGTTGTGTCCAACTCTTGAAACCCCCTAGACTGTGGCCTGCCAGGCTTCTCTGTCCAGATAAATCAAACCAGTAAAATCAAGTGCTATAAATCTTAAACTTATTCAGTAAAGTATGGCAATTGTTTTTCAATAAAACTGAAAAATCCAAAACCAAGACGCCTTCACCCAGGGAACAACATTCTGTGGAGTGTGCCATTATTTGTTAATGAAGTGCATGCATGCATTGCATTATTGCTACATGTATACATATTTTTTGTAATGTTTATTTTATTATATATATAGTAAGAAACAAAGAAGACTTATGAAACATATCACCTGGCCCAGTTAATAAAAATTCTCATGAGACTTTACATGGTAATTTTATTTTATTTTTCGAAGGATGACCATACTGTTTTCGATAGTGGTTAACATTTTACATTTCCATCAGCAATGCAGAATGATTCCAGTTTGTCCACATCCTTGCCAATAACTTGTTGCTTTCTGTTTTATTTTTTTAAATAATGGTCGTTCTAATGGATGTGAAGTGGTTTTGATTTGTGTTTTCCTAATGATTAATGTTCTTGAGTATCTCTTCATATATTTATTGGCCATTTGTATATTTTCTTTGAAGAAATGTCTATTCAAGACCTTTGCCCATTTTTAAATCGGGTTGTTTATTTTGTTGTTGAACATCTAAATATTTTATGTAGTAGAAAATATACTAAAATTCTTAACATCTGTCTTTTTTCTCACTATTAGTGGTACAAAGTACAATTTGCTAGCTCATACTACCCTGAGCTTGGAAAGCGCTGAGGATAGCTTCAAGACTCATAATCTCTCTGTTAATGGGAATGGTAAGTATGGTATTTATTTTACTTATTATACATGTTATGTCAATATATGTGTCGTGACAGTAATAATTGCTGATTTTAATATGTTCCTCTGAAGTGACTATTGGCTTCTATCAGATAGGCATGAGTGATTCTGTGGATTCTTGCAAATACGTCTGTCCCTTTTCCCCAAAAGTGAAAAGTTAATTTTTCTCTCTGTCTCCTGTTGCTAGAGATTTGTTTGTGAGGCTTGCTTGTTAAGAACAGAAAGGTTTTGCATTTTCTGAATCCTTTTCTTTGACTTGAAATGGGTGACTTCACCACTCTTCTGTTAATAGTTGTCAAAGACCTATCTTATTTTTGAATTTGTGATTGAGAAAACCAACCTGTCTATTGGTAGAAAGCAGAGGATATAAGGGGAAAATGGGGCTAAATTAATCGTAAACATTCCAGTGCACCTGCATCGAACCGAGACTGGGGATTTGTTTCTCATATGATATCACACATGTTTCAGTGCCATTCTCCCAAATCATCCCACCCTCTCCCTCTCCCACAGAGTCCAAAAGACTGTTCTATACATCTGTGTCTCTTTTGCTGTCTCGCATACAGAGTTATTGTTACCATCTTTCTAAATTCTATATATATGTGTTAGTATACTGTGTTGGTGTTTTTCTTTCTGGCTTACTTCACTCTGTATAATAGGCTCCAGTTTCATCCACCTCATTAGAACTGATTCAAATGTATTCTTTTTAATGGCTGAGTAATACTCCATTGTGTATTTGTACCACAGCTTTCTTATCCATTCATCTGCTGATGAACATCTAGGTTGCTTCCATGTCCTGGCTATTATAAACAGTGGTACGATGAACATTGGGATACATATGTCTCTTTCAATTCTGGTTTCCTTGGTGTGTATCCCAGCAGTGGGATTGCTATGTCATAAGGCAATTCTATTTCCAGTTTTTTAAGGAATCTCCACACTGTTCTCCATAGTGGCTGTACAAGTTTGCATTCCCACCAACAGTGTAAGAGGGTTCCCTTTTCTCCACACCCTCTCCAGCATTTATTGCTTGTAGACTTTTGGATAGTAGCCATTCTGACTGGCGTGAAATGGTACCTCATTGTGGTTTTGATTTGCATTTTTCTGATAATGAGTGATGTTGAGCCTCTTTCATTGTGTTTGTTAGCCATCTGTATATCTTCTTTGGAGAAGTGTCTATTTAGTTCTTTGGCCCGTTTTTTGATTGGGCGTTTATTTTTCTGGAATTGAGCTGCAGGAGTTACTTGTATATTTTTGAGATTAGTTGTTTGTCAGTTGCTTCATTTGTTATTATTTTCTCCCATTCCGAAGGCTGTCTTTTCACCTTGCTTATAGTTTCCTTTGTTGTGCAGAAGCTTTTAATTTTAATTAGATCCCATTTGTTTATTTTTGCTTTTATTTCCAATATTCTGGGAGGTGGGTCATAGAGGATCCTGCTGTGATTTATGTCAGAGAGTGTTTTGCCTATGTTCTCCTCTAAGAGTTTTATAGTTTCTTGTCTTACATTTAGATCTTTAATCCATTTTGAGTTTATTTTTGTGTATGGTGTTAGAAAGTGATCTAATTTCATTCTTTTACAAGTGGTTGACCAGTTTTCCCAGCACCACTTGTTAAAGAGATTGTCTTTAATCCACTGTATATTCTTGCCTCCTTTGTCGAAGATAAGCTGTCCATAGGTGTGTGGATTTATCTCTGGGCTTTCTATTTTGTTCCATTGATCTATATTTCTGTCTTTGTGCCAGTACCATACTGTCTTGATGACTGTGGCTTTGTAGTAGAGCCTGAATTCAGGCAGGTTGATTCCTCCAGTTCCATTCTTCTTTCTCAAGATTGCTTTGGCTATTCGAGGTTTTTTGTATTTCCATACAAATTGTGAAATTATTTGTTTTAGCTCTGTGAAAAATACCACTGGTAGCTTGTAGAGATTGCATTGAATCTATAGATTGCTTTGGGTAGTATACTCATTTTCACTATATTGATTCTTCCAATCCATGAACATGGTATATTTCTCCATCTATTAGTGTCCTCTTTGATTTCTTTTACCAGTGTTTTATCATTTTCTATATATAGGTCTTTAGTTTCTTTAGGTAGATATATTCCTAAGTATTTTATTCTTTTCGTTGCAATGGTGAATGGAATATTTTCCTTAATTTCTCTTTCTATTTTCTCATTATTAGTGTATAGAATGCAAGGGATTTCTGTGTGTTGATTTTATATCCTGCAACTTTACTTATTCATTGATTAGCTCTAGTAATTTTCTGGTGGAGTCTTTAGGGTTTTCTCTGTAGAGGATCATGTCATCTCCAAACAGTGAGAGTTTCACTTCTTTTCCAATCTGGATTCCTTTTATTTCTTTTTCTGCTCTGATTGCTGTGGCCAAAACTTCTAAAACTATGTTGAATAGTAGTGATGAAACTGGACACCCTTGTCTTGTTCCTGACTTTAGGGGAAATGCTTTCAATTTTTCACCATTGAGGATAATGTTTGCTGTAGGTTTGTCATATATAGCTTTTATTATGTTGAGGTATGTTCTTTCTATTCCTGCTTTCTGGCGAGTTTTTATCATAAATGGATGTTGAATTTTGTCAAAGGCTTTCTCTGCATCTATTGAGATAATCACATGGATGACCCAGAGGTATGATATGGGGAGGGAGGAGGGAGGGGGGTTCCGCATTGGGAACACGTGTACACCCGTGGTGGATTCATGTTGATGTCTGGCAAAACCAATACAATATTGTAAAGTAAAAAAAATACATAAATAAAATAAAATCTGAAAAAATAATAATCTTAAACATTTTTCTCTAGATGATAATTGGTAGTTATAATTTGTTAAAAAGAAATAGATAGCATGGTGAAGAAGGGAGGGGAGTGATTAGGAAGATTTGTAAAACCTAGCATAAGCACTCTCCACACTCCCAGATTACTTTTAGCTATGACGAAAAATATACAGCAGTGTTGGTAAAGTAGATTCGAAATATGATTTGGATTATTTATTTTTTCATTTTTCAAGGTAGAATATATAAAATCATGTACTACCTTACTTATACTTTTTGTTGTAAAGAGAGATGACTATATGTTTTTAAAATTTCACACTAAAATATTACATTAAAAATAGAAAAAAGTTCATAAAATGTCAATGTGCAGTTTATGATATGAATGGGGCTTCCCTGGTGGCTCAGAGGTTAAAAAGCCTTGTGTGTTATATAATACCTTATTACATCTGGGATCATTTTCCTGCTGCTTGAAGTATAATCTTAGAATTTATTTTAATATATTATGTTAGTATCATACCTCTTGGTTCTTTGTGTTTGTCTGAAGATGACTTTGTTTAGCTTCACTCTTAAAAGGTTTAACATTTCTTACATGGTGTAGAAGTTTGGCACTTTAATATTTTTCTTTTTGAATGTTAAAACCTTAATTCCACTACTTTCTGGTGTCTTGTGAAAAGTGAAAGTGGCTCAGTCATGTCCAACTCTTTGCGACCCCATGGACTATATAGTCCATGGAATTTTTCAGGCCAGAATACTGGAGTGGGTAGCCTTTCCCTTCTCCAGGGGATCTTCCCAATCCAGGAACTGAACCAGGGTCTCCTGCATTGCAGGTGGATTCTTTACCAGCTGAGCTATCAGGGTCTTGAACTGGCTATTAAAAATCATTTGTCAGCGTGTCGCTTCTGTGATGGTAACTTTTCATTTTTTTTCTTTGTCTTTGGTTTTCTGAAGCTTTACCATGCTATAGGTGAAGAATTTAGTTTTATTTATGATGCTTTTGGAAATCTTGAACTTCTTTACGTTGATTGATATCTTTCATTATTCTGGACAAAATCTTGTCTATTCAGATAGCCTCTGGTCCATTCTCTTGCCTTTCTTCCTCTAGCATTCTTATTAAACCTATGTTAATCTTTCTGACTGTGTTCTCTCTTTTTATTATCATTTATGATCTATTCCTCATCTTTTTTTCTGCCTTTGCTACTTTTCCCAGAATTTTTAATGCATTCTTTTATTTCCTTTATTCTCTTTGCAGCTGTATCTGATCTGCTGTTGAATCTGTATACCAAGTTCTTCATTTCATTTATTGTACTTCTTGTTTCTAGAAGTTCTGTTTGGTTTTTTTTCTCATATCTGATATGCCACTTTATATTCTGTGCATGCACTGTTAATATTATCTTTCAGGTTTTTATTAAAAGAGTGAGTATAGCTATTTTATATTCTATGGCTAATAATTCAGATATATAAAGTCTTTCTTTCAGTTTCTTTTTTTTTTTTTTTTTTTTTTTGGTAACTGGTTACCACTCAGTTTCTTCATGTATAGTTATTTTCATGTGCTTGTCATTATAATTGACTGTTTGCATAGCAGAATAAATTAATGCTTAGTATCTGCTTCTGGCAGGAACTCAGAGAGGCTAAACTCACTCTATCCAAAGACCATGTCTGAGTTTCTGTGGATCCCTTCATCCCCACTTCAGGCAGTGGGAATCCTGGGCAGTTAGACTGGTTTATTTATGGAATGAAATGGCAACCCATTCCAGTTTTCTTGCCTGGGAAATCCCATGGACAGAGAAGCCTGGTAGGCTACAGTCCACGAGGTTGCAAAGAGTTAGACACGACTGAGCAACTTCACTTTCACTACCCAGTTGGTGATTCCTTTGGGCTATCAGGTTAATATGAGGAATCCTCCCATTAATCTGCCTATGTTGTAAAAGTCCTAGACTGATTTCTGGTCTACTTCCCTCATCTTGAAGGATCTTTAAATCATAAATTGGATTTGCTGGGATTAGCAAATGCTCTCAAGACAAACAGATTCTGTGCTCATTTAACTTACTCATTTAACTTCTGGTTCTCATTTATCAGATTTGTACTGGTAGTTTCTTTTAGTTTGTTACCTCTTTGTTGGTCTAAAGGTTTTAAAATAGATTTGGTTCAGCATTTTATAGTAGTTTTCAGTGGGAGGATTGGTCTGAACAATTCAGTTGAGCTTTCTTTCACTCACAACTTCAAGTTAGTAATAGTATTAGCATTATAAGTTGGCAAATCGGAAAACTTGGCAAATTAAGTTTTAATTCCATTTTGTGTCAGTTCTCTAGAATTCTTGATGTTCTCACCATATATTGAGTGCCTGTTATGTTCCAGACATATTCAGCCTTGAGAAAGAAAATTCTGTAGTATGTGACCTCATGAATGATCTTTGACATTATGCTAACTGAAATAGCCAGTCACAGGACAAATACTACCTGATTCCACTTATATGAAGTGTCTGAAATTGACAGACTGTTAGAAGCAGAGTGTAGTTTACTATGGGAGTTACTATGGCAGTGACTAGGGGTTTGGAAGAAGAGGAAGGGGGTGGTAATAAACTGGTATAAAGCTTTCATTATACAGGGTGAATAAGTTCTAGAGATCTGCTGTACAGCATGTGACACAGGTTAACAATACTGTATTGTTCTCCCCAAAATCTGTTGAGAGTAGGGTATCCTGTTACATGTTCTATGCTAAAGCAGTTTTTATTTTTAGTCCCTGTGAGATATAGTTATTAGGGAGCATTACAATGAAGTGATTAATAATGGAGACTGTGGAGCCATCAGCCTTGGATTTGTATTCTAGTTCTACCACCGGTTAACTCTGTGACCTTCCCAAGTTCCTTATTTTGTTGTCATTTACATTTTACAGATGAATAAAATACAGCTTAGAGAATGCAATGTGCCAGATTATGTAGCTAGCTAGTGTTCAAGCCAGACTTTAAATAATCCAAGACAGGCAGTGCTTTTTCTGCTGTGTGTTCTGGTTAGGCATATATTATTACTGATAAAGCACCTGAAAATTCAAAATACTATCGATTTGTTAATAATGGAATTGGTGATGAAAGATCCTATTCTTTCAACTAAATCATCGGAAAGACCATTGAATAAAATTCACAAAGAAAGCATAAATTTCATCAGTGTCCCTTGTTGTTAGTGTTCTTTAAGATATTACTAGATTCTCCTTTAATAAAATGCTCATGAGCAAATAAGCATGAGAACTATGTGGTATATTTCTTTCTAAGAGAAACACAATAGAGATTAGCATATTGAGCATTCACACTAAGTTGCCTCAGTCATGCCCGACTCTTTGTGACCCTGTGGACTGTGGCCCACCAGGCTCTTCTGTCCATGGGTTCTCCAGCAAGAATACTGGAGTGGGTGGCCATGCTCTCCTCCAGAGGATCTTTCTGACCCAGGGATTGAACCTGCATCTCTTATGTCTCCTGCATTGGCACTAGTACCACCTGGGAAGCCTGAGTAGGATATTAAAGACTACGAAAAGACCTGTGCTGACAGCAGTAACACCCCAAAACGGTTTACAGCTGAACTTGTAGCTTCCACTGGAGAATATTTAAGAGCACTAGCCTATATGCCAAACTCTTTTGATGTGATAAGTATGTTCCTAGAAATGTGTGTAAATGAAAATCTTATAAATCAATTATATTTTGGGGAAAAAAGTGCATAATTAAAAATAAACACAATTTGATGCAGAAGAATTCACCCTTTGATTTATTTGTTAATAAATCTGTGTTTAATAAGGTTTTCCTAAATAAAGTTATGTCAGTGTCTCCCAAATACTATAAAGAGAATATACAAGATTTTTAAAATTTATAACTCAACATTATTGCTCTTACTAGTTGAAGGAAAAAGCCAAAATGGTATCTTAAGGCTTGTATTTGTCATCAATAAATGTTTATAGTTTTATAAAACAGTGAAACCACATTGTAAAGACCGACTGACGTGGAACTGAGATGTTACCTGGATTCTTTTCTTGCCTTTGTTTTGTCGTCGCTGTCCTTTTAAAACTCCATCTTGTTCCCCATCTGAAACTACAGATGAATTAGATAAAATCTTCAAGTAATGAAAAGTCAAACTGTTCTTTCACTTCCTGTTTCATTTCATCTTGTCCTAATATCACCCTTGGTTAGAAAAGAAGAATTCAGTATTTTGATTAAATGTGTTGCACAAGACTGGAAAGACAGCATTGAAAAATGGCAAGGATATGGCTTCGGGACTGAGAGTGCCCTGGATATAAAATTATAAGAAGCATCTGTTACATGCCAGATACAATGATAAATGTCATATATATGCTTTTTCTTATTGGATTTCACAACAACCCTAGTACTTTATAGGTGGTATTTTTCAGAATGAGAGTTGATACTTGGGCAAGTTAAGTGACCAGCATAGATGCCATCTTTCTTGTAAAAGAAGAGAGAAGAAGCTGTAGTTCTGTGCTTTATTTATTCTCCAGTGGTCATGAGCTGTAGGGAAATCTACATGGGAAGTAACAGCTGATTGTGGCCTATGTGGCATGTGATCTGTAGAGCAGAGAATTTTACTTCGAATGTCTGTTTTCAAGGACTGCAACTAGGAAGGAATTGTTTTTCTTGGTGTGCCATGAAATCTGAAGTTATTTCACTAGAGAAAGCGTTACATGTGGTATTTAGGTTCCGGGTACATTGTTGATTGAACAAACTTTATGAACTGGTTTGAAAAACTAATCACTTATGATCTATTTCTTTAGGAGTTACATCCTAACTTAAAAAACAAGTCATCCATAAGTCTTGTATGTAAAGAAATTCACTTTGAAACTTTAAATTCATAAATCACAAGTTTGATTTCAGATATATTACTTAGATCCATGTTTTATATAATGTTTCTTTCATTTCCTACCTATTTTAAGAAAGGAGATTCTCATTTATTTATATCTGCATTTTAAAATCATTGCCTGTATTGTATTGATACACTTAACTTCTCTCAGATGAAGCCCTTCCTTTCTAAAAGATAGCAGCTCTAACAAGGTAATAATAAGAAAGAACAGGCCCAGAAAATTTGTAGTGTGCTATTCATTAGTAGAATCTTGAGCAGGTAAATTGATAAAAATTATTTTATTTTGTGCTGTTCATTTGGGTTCCTCAAGTGCCGCTAGTGGTAAAGAACCTGCCTGCCCATGCAGGTTAAAGGTAAGAGAGTCGGGTTCGATCCCTGAGTCCAGAAGATCCCCTTGGAGGAGGGCATGGCAACCCACTCCAGTATTCTTGCCTGGAGAATCCCATGGACAGAGGAGCCTGGCGGGCTACAGTCCATGGGGTTGCACAGAAATCGGTCACTACTGAAGCAACTTAGCACCCACACACATGCTGTTCGTTTAGGCTTGTCTTTTTCATTTAACTGATGTACCAAACCTTGGCTACAACTATTAAATATATCTTAAATAATTGTATTTTTACCAAAAGTATTTTATTTTCTGAACTTACTTTTTGGTTAATAATAGTAACAGCCAATGGTTAGTCATTTAATAGGCATTTACCGACAGGGGTGCAGTGAAAACTTTACAAATCTTTTTTTGTGTGGTCCAGTGTGAAGAAAGGACTGACCATATGTTGCATTTTTGTTTATACCCTGATACACACAATAAATTATACAGTGCTTTCCTTCCATATAGTTAAAAAGGCTGTATACCCACCTGCACTTTAGAGGAGTATCTTAATATTTTTTGAAAGAACTTTATTAAACAATTGCAAACTTATAGAAAGTTAAAAGTTGAATATCAAGGTCTTTTTGTTTTCCTCAAGAAGTATGTAAGAGCAAGTTGCTTATCTGATGCTTCATTACTCTCAACTATGTTAGTATCTTTCCTGCTAAAAGACATCCAGCTACATCATTACAGCTATCCAAGTCAAGAAATGAATATTAATGGTGTTACTGTTATTCCTATTAAACAGACACTATTCAAATATTTTTCCAGTAATGTCCCTATGACCAAAGGATCCAGTGTAGATTCACTTACTGCATTTAATCATCTTGCTTCTTTAGTTTCTTTCAATCTAGATCAGTTCTCCAGTCTTTCCTTGGCTTTCATAACTATGACATTTTAAAATAGTTATTTTAGAAGTTCTCTGTGTTTTAGGTTTGTTGAATGTTTTCTGGTGCTAAGACTCAGGATATGCCTCTTTGGCAGAAATGTCACAGAAGTGCTGCGTTCTCAGTGCATTCTATCAGGTGGCATAGTTTGATTCATCCCATTACTGATGATGTTCACTTCAATCGTCTGAGTGTCTGTCAAGCTTCTCTACTGTACAGTTACTCTTTTTGTTTCCCCCTTTTGTAATTAATATATAATTTGTGTGTGGGATGGGGGTACTTTGAAACTAAGTATAATATTTATTAGACTTTCAACTTATTCATTGATTTATTTATATAATAACATGGATTCGTAGTTTATAGTTTTACTCAGTGAATTATATTCTGTTAATATCTTGTTTATTTTGAGATTAAACTTGTCTCTGTTTTGGCCAGTGGGGTTACATTCAAGACAGGTCTCTGTCTTTTTCCATGTCCTCCTCATTCATTGAGTACTTCCTTACTTCAGGCATGACAAGATATTTCAGACTCATGTATTTTACCTGCCCCAGTCCTAGAATCAGCCATTTCTCCAAAGAAGACTGGTTCTTTTTAATAGAAATAATATTTAGAAGACATGGGAGCTTTAGGTAAATTCATTGCTATTAGACTATCACCATTAGTTGTCACTTTTCCTAGGCCCTCTTAGTGGAATACATGTATATATTTTTTGTCATGGATTTCTTAATATCTATATGTTTAAAACCATGAGTTCATACCAGTACATCTAGTTCTAAACCAACACCAAAGAGTTCATTCTGCATATTTGTATTTCCTTTCTCTGATAGTGAGAAACCTGTCTTCTATTATCTTTATATTATCTACTGTCTTTTATTCTTTGATTAGTCTCCTTAAAAGCAACCATTTTCCCATCTTCCTCACATAATTGCTTTCCTCACCCCACTCAGGTTTTAACTCCACATGCCTGGCTGCCCTCATTACCCCGTGTGGACACCCTCGTCAGCCTACCTGTGCTCTGACACCCCATACCCAGCTGCCCCTGTGCTTGGATTTCCTTCTTCCTGGACTCTGACGCACTCCTCGGTTTACCAGATGTGTGAATGGCTTCCTCACTCCTTTTAAGCTGACACCCATGGCTGGACCACCCCGAAATGTGCACACTTCTCTTACTCTCCTTGGATTTTGATACCTCACTTGGGCAGCCACTGTGCATTAGCTACCCTCCTTGCTCTGCCTGGACCCCAACTCTCCATGCCAGGCCAACCACTGAGAAGAGATTCCCCTTGGGTTCTAGATTCCCCGTGTGATCCATCATCCTCAGCCCATTCAGGCTCTGCCACCTCATGCCAGGAAGCTTTCTCACTCACCCTTCTTATCCTGCCCGGCTCCAGCACCTAGCTCTGCCCACTACTGTCCCCCTCCCCCCAACTCCTGGCACAGGTCTCCATCTTGTTGGGCTTCACAAAATGGCTTATAACTGTAAGGAAAGGGAGAAGGGGAAGGGCCAAAAGGTTTATTATTAAATTTAAGTTGTGCTCTGAAGTGTTTTATTCAGAGGATCAATTTGCTAATTACTATAATGAAAACTGGAGTAAAAAGTAGAATGTGACATACAAAAATCATTTTATTAGGATAGTTTTTAAATTACCTGAGTTTACTTATATGCCCTGAACCTCCATTGATTAATTGTTTTAAGATCAAGAAAGAGATCAAGGACTAAAAGTTCTATGTCTATTCCTGGTGATAGCATGCTATAAACCAGGGATTCCCAACCTCCAGAATCTAATGCCTGATGATCTGAGGTGGAGTTAATGTAATAATAATAATATAAGTAAAATGCACAATATAAGTAATGTGCTTGAATCATCCTGAAACCATTCCACCCAGCAAAATTGTCTTCCACAAAACTGGTCCCTGGTGCCAAAAATGTTGGGGACCGCTACTACAAACTATTAGTTTAATATCATCCTGTCCTGACTGCTTTCTTTCATTTGATGTTGTCATTGAATATGGTAATATGAGTAGGAAGGACCTTTACATATGTTCTTATATAAAGCAAAAAAAATTGTAAAAATAATTAAAATGTATAATGACCTTAAATAAACACATATTTATACCTTGACTTTTTTCTCATTTAAATAGAAGAATCTTCATTTTGGCTTCCCTTATATGGTAACATGTGCTGCCGACTAGTCGCCCAACCAACCTGTATGGCTGAGGATGTATTTGCAGGATTTCTTAATGAGCAGGTTAGAAGACTTTAAATATCCTACAACAATTATAGCTCTAATTTAGATCTTAATGGCAATTGTTTGGCCTTTTGATATTGAGAAGTATTTTCTTTTTATATATATAAAATCGTCTCTTGAATGGCAGCTTCCTCATTGTTAGACATAGAATAGGAGTTGTGGCTGGGAGTGATAAGGTGGGAAGGGGAAGGGCCTTAATGCAATTTTGATGGCTAAGGAGCTGCCTCTCCAGGTTCCTCTGCTTCATTAATAGCAGCAACAGGATAATTGCTAACAGAGGACTACTTGGGGAAACTGATGAGGACTTCTCAAACCTTTCCCATAATGACCTTTCTGGCAGACAGCTTTCAGCACAGTTTTGGCCTCTAGGCTTCCAAAGCTGCCTCTGTGCAACATACTCCTTATTTATTTATAACTATAGTTATTTATATTCAGTAAATAATTAATTATGGGCTTAAATGAATCAATAGCTTTTTAAAAAAGATTCATTAAGAGGAAAGAAAATTTGCATTTATACAGGGAAGTCTGTGTTCTGAGAACAGTAAGGGAAAGTTATATTTTGAATATTGAGTTATTTTTATAATTTTCCTGAGTCCTTCGGTGAATTGCTGTGGAATTCCAAGCACTAATTTTTAATAGGCTAACTTCTCTTAAATTGCATTGATTTATGATTTTATGTGTATGAGTTATGTGATAATCATTACTTCCCTTATGCATAATACTTTTGAGAATTCAAAACATTTCTTCTCTAATACTAACTTTTTGACTTTGGGCTACTAACTTATTGTATGGTAAATTAATTGGGTAGCTATCATATTAACATCTTTAAAAACTAACTGATAATTCAAGTATTTTGTTGAGTTTAGAGTTAAGATGATAAATAATGATTTAAAGTTGAGAATTTATTGATATTTCTTTTTCAGCAAATGGTTGGAGGTCTAATTCATTGGAGAAGGTTGTATTGTGTTTTAAGAGGGGGTAAACTCTATTGTTTTTACACTCCAGAAGAAATTGAAGCTAAAGTGGAACCAGCTTTGATAGTATCTATTAACAAGGTAAATAAATGCTATTTTGAAGATAAAGGTATAATATTTTATGAAATTATTTTCTATTAAAGTTCACACTGTTGTCATCTTATTTACAAAAAAGGGAAGAACTGCTAAAAATAGTTCATAAAGATAATTTAATCTTATTTTTCTATTTATGGAACTTATCTGGTAAAGGAAATACTGTATATTTTCTAAGAAAGTGTAGTGATTGGAGATCTATACCAGCAAATAACTCTTAAAGCAGAGAATGTGACCTGACGTTAACAGGTGGTTTAAATTTTTTATGAATGTATAATTAAGAGATCATGTAAACATCATGTTACAGTAATATGCTCTTTCTAGTTAATGCTTAAATGAACCCATAAAAATAAATTCCTGAGTATACTTTCTGATTTCTTATGGAATTGATGGACAGTTGTTCAGCCTTCTGCCAGAAGAATACACATACACTTAAATATACGGTTTGATAAAAAGGAGATTATAAAATTTTAGATTGAAAGTTTTCACCCAGAAATCTGCAGGAAAATTTTTGAGTCTAAGGCAGATTTATTTTATCTCACCATCTTAAGTTTGTCTATCCTCCAAGTCTAGGATTTATTAGAGAGTTTTTCTTCCTTCTGTATAGCATTCCAACTCTAGAATTAAATTAGCATTTCTAGATTAGAAGATCATGTTTTCTTCTATGAACTTCAATTGTTTCTAGTTGTTTAGCTTTGCTTGCCTTCAATGTGTGGTAAAGCATGAGCCATCACATCTGTTAACTGTAATATACATGTTCTGCTTGCCTTTAAGTTATCTTTTGAGAAAAAATGTTAGCATGTGTCCTGAAAAAACATGTAGATACTGGTCTGCTAGTGTATAAAGATTTAGTTAATTTCTCTGATCTTTCCAGTAATGACATTTGATCTGTTTCTGCCCTGCTTTTAGAGATGATGCCACTTTTCCTTGAAGGAAATCCTATAGTGAGACCTTTTATTATGTAATTAAGTCCACTTAATTTATATGTTGTATTAGAAAGATTAATGTTGCTCTTAAATAATATACCTCAAATATTATAATAGTGAATTTAATTTCATTTAAAATTAGGTTAAAGTATCTTTTTATTATTGGAAAATTGATGTAATTTTTCCTTTGTCAACTTTTTGTTGAACATAGTGTTCACTTCCCCCTAGAGTTTTTTTTTAAATTTCAGATGTATAGAAAAGTTGAAAGAATAGAAAAATAAAACCTGATACCCATCACCTAGATTATTCAGCTGTTCTTAACATTTTACCACATTTGCTTTCTCTCTAGATACTTAAAAAATATTTTTTTTCTGAACCATTTGAAAGTAAGCAGCAAGCAGCATGAAATTTCTTTCCTAGAATGTATAGCATGTTTCTCCTAAAAACAAGGACATTTCCTTCATAACTGTAATATTATTATCATAGTCAATAAATTTATTGTTGATGAAATAATACTATCTAATATACCGAGCAAATTCCTCAATTGTCTCCAAAATGTTCCAGTTTTTATTTTTTGTTTTATTCACGACTCCATCAAGGATCATAGATTGCATCTGGTCACCATGTCATTTGTTTCCTTTTTATCTAAATTGTACCCTTCACTTGTCATTTTTAAAAAAATTTATCATGACATTGACATTTTTGAAAAGTCCAGGCAAGTTCCAAAATTTGTTTTTGACTAATTATTTTGCTTTATTCATGTTAAATACTTTTGGCTAGAGCTCTTCTGATACATAGATGATTTTGTGTAACCTGATTTTCACTAGGTAGTTAGGTAATAATTTTTTTCTTGTATGTTGTACAATGGAATATGGATAGCTATAAACTATATTAAAATGTAATCCAAACAAATGATATTTTAAAAGTTAGATTTGAAGACAGCCTTCAAGTTATTCATTTTTCCTATCACAGCCCTTTAAGGGAGGCAGAGCAGGTAGGTCAACCCTGTTTTACAGGTATCTTATTTCTGTTTTACAAGAGAAAACCCGTACTCAGAGATCAGATAGAACTTGTCTAGCTAGTACATAAAATTATATGGCTCACTTTCTTCCTAATGGGTAGAAAACATAGATTAAAAATTCATGGATTTTTTTTTTCTTTATAGTCATACTGCTAGTCTAGATTTGGGAAGCAAAATTAAACTTTTTCCTATCTCTGAATCCACTTTGAATCAGTTTTGAAAGTAGAAAGTGGCTTTGAAACGAGGTTCTCAGTCCAAAGCCAAGTTACCTGTTGGCAGTAACTTATGAATCTATTGAAACTTTACCATTTAAGTTTAAGAGGACAATTATAATAGAACTTCTTGGTTACTGTAGTCAGTACATCTGTATTTTCTTGTTTTATGATAAGAGTCGAATTTCCAAAAAGTGGTTAACAGTATTTACATGGCCTGACTAAATTGACCTTTTTCAATTGACTCATTTTTCCTGTGATAATAAAGGCTGATGACCTGGCAACTGATGGGATTCTGTAGTCAATCAGCTCCATTATTATGATCACGAAATCAGCATATTTAGAAATCCCGTGGTGGCTCCACAGTTAAGCATTGCAGATTCACAGGAAAATTATTTATCTAATAATTTGTATAGACTCAGCCTTAGGCTTGGTACAACATGAGCTGTATTTGACCCTGAGGACTGATGACACAATTACTGCTTCCAGTGAATGTGACTATTGTCTAAAGTACCAAAAAGAATTTTAATATTAAATCGTAAGGTTAAGGTTGGGAAGATTAATATAATTTAGTTGCTTATCTCAAAAATTAGATTGATGACAAACTGTTAAATTACCTAACTTTGCAATATTTCCATCTTAACTTTCTCCAGTGCTGATTCCAGCACTGATTCCTGCCCTTTATCAGTAGAATATTTTCCTTTGCATTTCTTACTTAAAAATTTTTTTTGTATGAAAGTATAATTAATTTACACATTGTGTTAGTTTCAGGTATACAGCAAAGTGAATCAGTTATACATATACATATATCCACCCTTTTTTTAGATTCTTTTCCCATATAGATCGTTTACAGTGTATTAAGTAGAGTCCCCTGTGCTATATAGTAGGTCCTTATTAGTTATCTATTTTCTATGTAGGTGTGTATACATCAATACCAATATTTCAATTTATCCCTCCTCCTTCTTTTCCCCTGGCAACCATAAGATTATTTTCTACTTCTTTATCTGTGTTGTAAATAAGTTCATTGTACCACTTTTCAAGATTCCCAAAATAAGCAATGCCATATAATATTTATTTTTAAATATCTAACTTAACTTCTGTCATGGCTTAGTATAATTGAGTTAGACAAGGCTGTGGTCCGTGTGATCAGATTGGCTAGTTTTCTGTGGTTATGGTTTCAGTGTGACAGAATGTGGTCCGCTGGAGAAGGGAATGGCAAACCTTCAGTATTCTTGCCTTGAGAACCCCATGAACAGTATGAAAAGGCAAAATGATAGGATACTGAAAGAGAAATTCCCCAGGTTGGTAGGTGCCCAGTATGCTACAGGAGATCAGTGGAGAAATAACTCAGAAAGAATGAAGGGAGGAGCCAAAGCTAAACAATACCCAGCTGTGGATGTGACTGGTGATAGAAGCAAGGTCCAATGCTGTAAAGAGCAATATTGCATAGGAACCTGGAATGTCAGGTCCATGAATCAAGGCAAATTGGAAGTGGTCAAACAGGAGATGGCAAGAGTGAACTTCGACTTTCTAGGAATCAGCGAACTAAAATGGACTGGAATGTATGAATTTAACTCTGCTGCTGCTGCTAAGTCGATTCAGTTGTGTCCGACTCTGTGCGACCCCATAGACGGCAGCCTACCAGGCTCCCCGTCCCTGGGATTCTCCAGGCAAGAACACTGGAGTGGGGTGCCATTGCCTTCTCTGAATTTAACTCAGATGACAGTTATATCTACTACTGTGGGCAGGAATCCCTTAGAAGAAATGGAGTAGCCATCATTATCAACAAAAGAGTCCGAAATGCAGTACTTGGATGCAATCTCAAAAACGATAGAATGATCTCTGTTCGTTTCCAAGGCATCCTAAAGGAGACTAGTCCTGGGTGTTCATTGGAAGGACTGTTGTTGAATATGAAACTCCAATACATGGCCGCCTGACGTGAAGACCTGACTCATTTGAAAAGACCCTGATACTGGGAAAGATTGAGGGCAGGAGGAGAAGGGGATGACAGAGGATGAGATAGTTGGATGGCCATCACGGACTCAATGGACATGAGTTTGGGTAAACTCCCAGAGTTGGGAGGCCTGGCATGTTGCAGTCCATGGGGTCATGAAGAGTTAGACATGACTGAGCGACTGAATTGAACTGGGTATATGCCCAGGAGTGGAATTGCTAGATCGTATGATAGCTTTATTTTTAGTTTTTTAAGAAACCTCCATACTTTTCTCCACAGTGGTTCTACCAACTTATATTCCCACACAGGACCGGAGAGTTCCCTTTTCTCCACTCCCTCTCCAGTTTATTGTTTGTAGATTTTTTGATGGTGACCATTCTTTTTTTTTTTTTTTAATCTGATAATTTTTTTTTTTTTAGGTTTTTTTTTAAATTAATTTTTATTTTTTTAGTTTGTTTTGCTTTACAATACTGTATTCGTTTTGCTACACATCGACATGAATCAGCCTATGGTGACCATTCTGACCAGTGGAGGCTTCCCTGGTGGCTCAGATGGTAAAGAATCTGCCTGCAATCCAGGAGACCTGGGATTTGATCCCTGGTGGGGGAGATACCTTGGAGAAGGGAATGGCTACCTACTCCAGTATTCTTGTCTAGAGAATTCCATGGATAGAGGAGCCTGATGGGCTACATTCCATGGGGTCGCAAAGAGGCTAACATGACTGAGCGATGAACACTTTCACTTTGATTCTGACCAGTGTGAGGTGATACCTCTTTGTAGTTTTGATTTGCATTTCTCTAATAATTAGTGATGTTGGGCATATTTTCACATGCTTTTTTGGTCATCTGTTTTTTTTTTTTTTTTTTTTTTTTAGAAATGTCTATCTAGAGCTTCTGTCCATTTTTAATTGGGTTTTTTTGTTGTGGTTTTT
>SJXQ01012893.1:40492-82314 GCA_006408695.1 Aepyceros melampus
TTTTTTTTTTTTTTTTTTTTTTTTTTTTTTTTTTTTTTTTTTTTTTTTTTTTGAGAAATGTCTATCTAGAGCTTCTGTCCATTTTTAATTGGGTTTTTTTGTTGTGGTTTTTTTTTTTTTTAATTGAGCTGCATGTGTTTTTTGTCTATTTGTCAGTCTCATTGTTTGCAAATATTTTCTCCCATTCTGTGGGTATTCTTTTAGTTCTGTTTATGGTTTCCTTTGCTATACAAAAGCTTTTAAGTTTAATAGGTCTCATTTGTTTGTTTTTGTTTTTATTTTCATTACTCTAGGATGTTGTTCAAAAAGATTGCTTTGATTTACATCAGAGAGTGTTTTGCCTGTGTATTCCTCTAAGAGTCTTACAGTATTCGACCTTACTTAGGTCTTTAATCTAGTTTGAGTTTATTTTTGTGTATAGTGTGAGGGAATATTGTAATTTCATTCTCTTACATGTAGCTGTCCAGTTTTTCCAGCACCACTTATTGAAGCCACTTTCTTTTTTCCATTGTATAGTCTTGTCTCCTTTGTAATAGATTAGTTCAACCAGAGGTGTGTGGGTTTATCTCTGACTTGCTATCCAGTCCATTGGTCTGTATTTCTGTTTTTATGCCAGTACCGTAATGCTTTGATTACTGTAGCTCCTTGACTTGATTGACTATTTCCTTCTCCATGTTGGGGAAATTTTGAACTATAATCTCTTTAAAAATTTTGTCATACCCTTTTCTTTTTCTCTTCTTCCTCTGGGACCCCTATAATTTGAATGTTGGTGTGTTTGCTATTATACCAGAGGTCTTTGAGACTATCCTCAGTTTTTTTCATTCTTTTTACTTTACTCTGCTCTTCAGAAATTATTTCCACCATTTTATCTTCCGGCTCACTGATTTGTTCTTCTGCTTCAGATATTCTTCTGTTGATTCCTTCTGGAGTATTTTTAATTTAAGTAATTGTGTTGTTTGTCTCTCTGTGTTTATTCTTTAATTCTTCTAGGTCTTTGTTAATTGATTCTTGCGTTTTCTCCATTCTGTTTTCAAGGTTTTTGATCATCTTTACTATCATTTTCTGAATTCTTTTTTAGATAGCTTGCCTATTTTCATTTATTTGGACTTCTGTGTTTCTAGCTTCTTCCTTCAATTGTATAGTATTTCTCTGTCTTTACATTATTATTTTTTTTAACTTATTGTATTTGAGGTCTCCTTTTCCCATGCTTCAAGGTTGAATTCTTTCTTCCTTTTGGTTTCTGCCCTCCTAATGTTGGTCCATTGGTTTGTGGAGCTTTGTATATCGTAAGATTTTATTGTTGTTATTGTTGTTTGTTTTGTTTTTCCTCTGATGGGCAAGGCTGAGTGAGGTGGTGATCCTGTCTGCTGATGATTGGGTTTGTATTTTTGCTTCGTTTGTTGTTTAGATGAGACATCCTGTACAGGGTGCTACTAGTGGTTGGGTGATGCCAGGTCTTGTATTCAAGGGGTTTCCTTTGTGTGACTTCTCACTATTTGATACTCCCGAGGGTTAGTTCTCCGGTAGTCTACGATTTTGTAGTCAGTGCTCCCACTCCAAAGGCTCAGGGCTTGATCTCTGGTCAGGAATGAAGATTTCAGAAGTGGTTTGTTATGGCATTAAGTGAGATTAAAACAAATACCCCAAAATGAGAAAAGCTGAATACCATACAAATGGCAGTTACAAAATCAGTCAAATAATAATTAAAATAATGGAATATACATATATATATATATACACACACACACCCATAAGCAAAATCAAAGCAGTCCAGCAAAAATAAAGTACAGTAGATTGACCTGGCAAACAAAGGAAATCAAAAATCACATCTACCAGTTAAGAACAAAACTAACTAAAGCACAAATTGGAAAACAAAACTAAAGCAAGGTGCCAAGTAGGGAATAAAGCAATGCAAACAAAACTAACAAATATGTTGAGAGGAAAGGAAAGAAAGAAAGAATATATATGCAAAATTAAATAGAGATAGATACATTTTTTATTAAAGCAATTTTTACTTATTTTTTCAACTTATAAGATTATTCATATTTATAGAAAAGTTGTAAAAAAAACACCTCAGTGAACACTTGTGTATCATCTAGAGTCACCCATTAACATTTTGTCATATTTGCTTTATCTCTTTATTTTTCTTTTTTTAGGAGTGGGTTAAACACTTTATGTAGTATTTAGTTTTTAATCAGCTTTATGGTTATATACTTTATATAAAATAAAATTCACCAATTTTAAGGGTATAGAAGTGAAGTCACTCAGTTGTGTCTGACTCTTTGCGACCCCATGACTGTAGCCTGCCAGGCTTTTCCATCCATTGGATTTTCTGGGCAAGAGTACTGGAGTGGGTTGCCATTTCCTTCTCCAGGGGATCTTCTCAACCCAGGGATCAAACCCGAGTCTCCAGCATTGCAGGCAGACTCCTTACCCTCTGAGTCACCAGGGAAGTCTTTAAGGGTATAGTTTGATAATTTTGACAAATAAGATACAGTTATGTAATCATTATTACAATCATTATTGAATTATAGTTTGTTTAGATCTTTTTTATGAGAACATTAAGTCTATTCTCTTAGAAAGTTTCACTTATACAGTACTCTTATCAACTATAGTCACCATGATTTACATTAGATTATTGGACCTAATTTAGCTGAAAGTTTTATAAAGTCTTTTATCTATTTTTTTGTGGAGACATTTGGACATAAGTCTCCAGTATTAATAATTCATCCCTGAATATTTCAACATACACCTTTTAAAAACAGGAGCCTCTCAAATTATATACATTTATATTTATATGTATAGAATTATGTGTGTATATATAATTATATCATCCCAGCTGGGCAAATTAGGAGGGTTTCCTACATATCATCTAATATCCAGTCCATAATCACATTCCTCCATTGTCACTAAAATATCTTCTTAGCTTTCTCTTTCAATCTAGGCCAATTCAACAATTATATACATCCTAACTTCTTCTAAACTGTAAATTAGGTCTAGAGACTTGATTAAATTAATTTTATACATTTTAATTAAAATATTTCAGGGATAATGTCAAATTCTTAATAGAACATTATGTTCAGAGTCACATGATGTCAGATTGTCTCACTATTGGCAGTGACAAGTTTAATGACTTGATTAAGGTGATGACTGCTAGCTCTCTTCAAAATAAAGGTTAACTTTTGTCTTTATAGTTAGCAAGTAGTCAGTTTGGTGATTTAGCCAGAGTGTAAATATGTTTGTTGTCCAACAATCTTTCACATAGATTTAATGAACTGATTGCCCTTATCCAGATCAGTTATTACTTTGGAGATTGTCATATTTTTCTCCCTACAGTGCTTCCTCTATATGTGTTAGCTGATGCTCTTTTGTAAAGAAGAATGAATTATGTCACTCCTGAAAAGGCTAGATGCACGTTTAATGTTAATGACCAATTTTCAGAATAAGGAATTGGTCTTGCATGTTGACATTATATTGATATTGGCGACATGTATTAGAGTAGAATTACCTCCCCCAGATGTAGCATGAGTGTCATTTCTATTGTCCTTTCCCACCTCCAATATTATGATAAACTCAGAAATTTCAATCCATGCAGTCCACTCAGTGTTTTAAATTACTTGGTTTTTAAATATAAGGTAAGTAAGTAAGTGAAGTCACTCAGTTGTGTCTGACTCTTTGTGACACTATGGGCTGTAGCCCACCAGGCTCCTCCATCCATGGGATTTTCCAGGCAAGAGTACTGGAGTGGGTTGCCATTTTCTTCTCCAGGGGATCTTCCTGACCCAGGGTTTGAACCCTGGTGTCCCGCATTGTAGGCAGACTCTTTACTGTCTGAGCCGTGAGGGAAGTATAACGTAGATGTTTTAGTTATTTTGCTTACTTTGTAAATTCCTAAGGGAAGATGTGCTATTAATATGTTCTTAAATAAATACGGTCATTGATAAATGCCAAGTTGGTATTTTCTCATAAGTAGAGTAGATAAGCACCACATAAAACTTTTAAGAATAGTGTTTTTGTTTCACTTGTTAGTGTATTTCCAATACTGGGTCTCTAAGATCTTTCTTTTTATGCTTAATAATGTTAAATATTAAATACGAAGTAAAACTCCTTTCTTTTGATTGTCTTCTCTCATGATTTAGAAAATAGTAATTTTGCTTAATGCTACTTTAAAAATTATGTGAAAGCATAAATTTTACAGTTGCTAAGGTATATAAATAATAGCTCTGCTATTTTGATCATAGGATCTTTTCTATGACTATAATTCTTGTCCTTCTAAATGGCATTTCCTGTAAGGCTAAGTCAGTTCATTAATTTTCCGAGGGAGCCATCTGTGGAAATGTCACATTAAGAAAAGAAAAGCCTAAAAGCTATTCCCCTTTTCTTTTCAATCCAAATTTGAAAGGATGATTTACTTCAAAGTGATTGTTTAACTTCAAAAAACTTCCCTATGAATGTTGTTGAGCTAGACATCCTCAATAAAGCATACTTAACTGGAGCCACTGAATCTCCTATACATTGTTGAAAGCATTTTATTAGCCAGAGTTTTATCCATTGCCAGTGGGGTGGGGAGTGGAATGGAAAAGAAGTGTGAATCTTTGAGATCAATAGTCTTTTCTTGATTTAAATACTATGCATGACTTCATTTTAATGAATAATAAAATCTGTACTAAACAAGTCAATAACACTAGTTGGTGTGATAGTCCTTTGTTAAATTGTCTTGAAATGACTTTTAACTATTATATTTATCATGTACCCTAGCAAGTAAAATTATCATGAAGCACATGGGATTTTCTTCTGATTATGTTAATGTATGAACCCTATCAACTATTTAGATTGTCCTTTATTAAATACAGCAAAAATAATTTTTAAGCAACCTTTTTTTTCGGAGTTTGCATCTGATTTCATTGACATAAATTGAAAATAATTATATCACACTAATACTAATTACACCCAGTACTTATTTTAACTTATGCTTATGCTTTATTTCAAACATTCCTTGCCATATGTTTGTAGAAAGTATGCTTTCTTTGTCATTGGAGTATGTATAAGTTCTAAAGCTTGTTTTTAGCCATCGACAATTTTGTCTTCATGCCTGATTAATAAGAGTTTAGCCCAGACATCTTTCAAAGAACTCACTTATCTTTACAACATGTTTCTGAGGAAGATGTGAGTGCAGTCTTATCTCTGTATTATAAGTAAGAAAGCAGGCAGTTCATTTTTGTAGTTGTATTTTATGGGTTTTGGGTTTATTTTTTGGAAAAATTTCAAGACAATCTGTAGAAAGAATATTACCTCCACCATAGGATTATTTTGAAGCAAATTCTAGCAATCATATCATTTTACTTATAAATATTACTATTCCATACTTTAAAAAATCTATAGTTATATATAAATATAATATGTTATCAAAAATCCAGACAGTGTTCAAATTTCTGTCTTGTGATTTTTTTTAACAGCTTTTTGAATCAGGATCCAAATAAGGCCCATATACTGCAGTTGACTGATTAGGTCTCCTAAATTTCTTAATCAGTTGGCATTCATTCCACCATCACTCTGCTTTCTCTCTTACATATATACACACACAATTACACACAATTTGTTGAAAAATTTGGTCATATCTTACACAGTTTTCATAGTCCAGAGTTTGCTGATTGCATCTTCAAGTTGTCTTTTTTCTTTCTGTTTCTGAAGCAGGTTTAGGTTTGTTCATTGGTTAGTTTTCATTCCAATCCCAAAGAGAGACAGTGCCAAAGAATGTTCAAACTACTGTGCATTTGCGCTCATTTCACATGCTAGCAAGGTAATGCTCAAAGTCCTTCAACCTAGACTTCAACAGTATGTGAACCAAGAACCTCCAGACATATAACTGGATTTAGAAAAGGCAGAGGAACCAGAGATCAAATTGCCAATATCCATTGGATCATGGAAAAAGCAAGAGAGTTCCAGAAAAGCATCTACTTCTGCTTCATTGACTACACTAAAGCCTTTTTGTGATTCACAATAAACTGTGGAAAATTTTTCAAGAGACGGGAATACCAGACCATCTTACCTGCCTCCTGAGAAACCTTTATGCCGGTCAAGAAGCAACAGGTAGAACTGAACATGGAACAACAGACTGGTTAAATTTGGAAAGGAATATATCAATGCTGCATATCATCACTCTGCTTATTTAACTTCTGTGCAGAGTACGTCATGTGAAATGCCAGGCTGGATGAATTGCAAGCTGGAATCAAGATTGCCAGGAGAAATATCAACAACCTCAAATATGCAGATGATACCACCCTAATGGCAGAAAGAGAAGAGGACTTAAAAAGTCTCTTGATGAGGGTGAGTGAAAGAGGAGAGTGAAAAAGCTGTCTTGAACCTCAGCATTCATAAAACTAAATCATGGCATCCAGTCCCATCATTTCATGGCAAATAGATGGGGAAAAAATGGCAGGTGACAGATTTTATTTTTTTGGGCTTCAGAATCACTGTGGACAGTGACTGCAATCATGAAATTAAAAGATGCTTGTTCCTTAGGAAAAAAGCTATGACAAACCTAGACAGCTTATTAAAACACAGAGACATCACTTTGACGACAAAGGTCCATGTAGTTAAAGCGATAGTTTTTCCAGTAGTCATGTACGGATGTGGGAGTTGGACTATAAAGAAAGCTGAGCACTGAAGAATTGAGGCTTTTGAACTGTGGTGTTGGAGAAGACTCTTGAGAGTCCCTTGGACAGCAAGGAGATCAAACCAGTCAATCCTAAAGGAAATTAACCCTAAATATTCATTAGAAGGACTGATGCTGAAGCTGCAATACTTTGGTCTCCTTGCAAAGAGCAGACTCATTGGAAAAGACCCCGATGCTAGGAAAGATTAAAGGCAAAAGGAGAAGGGGGTGACAGAGGATGAGATGGTTGGATGACATCACCAACTCAATGAATATGAGTTTGAGCAAACTCTGGGAGATAATGAAGGACAAATGAAGCCCACTGTGCTGCAGTCCATGGGGTCACAAAGAATTGGATATGACTTAGTGACTAAGCAATAACAACAGTTGGTTGGTTGGTAAGAATATATGTGACTATTTTTATCAAGAGATGTATAATACTGTCTGGATCTTCCAGTCATGTTAATGTCTGTTGACGAACATTATATAGATTCTTTATTTCATCAGGGACTCCAAACTGGTGCTGTTTTTAACATTCTTTCTTCATTTATTTGCTGGCATATCTCAGCTTTATCAGCTATTGGGTTGAAGGACAATTCTTAAAGGAAAGGCGGGATAAATGCTTGTATTTTTGCATTTATATACTTCATTGTTGTTCAGTCGCTCAGTCGTGTCCAACTCTGCAGCATACCCATGGACTGCAGGATACCAGGCTTCCCTACCCTTCACCATATCCCAGGGCTTGCTCAACTCATGTCCTTTGACTTAGTGATGCCATCCAACCATTTCATCCTCTATCGTCCACTTCTCCCCCTGCCTTCAGTCTTTCTCAGCATCAGAGTCTTTTCTAATCAGTCGACTCTCTGTATCAGGTGACCAAAGTGTTGCAGCTTCAGCATCAGTCCTTCCAATGAGTATTCAGGGTTGATTTCCTTTAGAGTTGACTGGGTTGATCTCCTTGCAGTCCAAGGGGCTCCAAAGAGTCTTCTCCAATAGTTAATACACTAGTTACCAAAACTATGAGGTGGTTCCCCAGCATCCTTTAGAGGTGATCAAGAGTTAGTTTTTAAATATCATATGAATTTGTGGATTTAAAGACTTTCCATGCATCAGACCATTTCTGTAGTAATTTTTATTGATGTTCAGTTGCCCTCTAATTGGCTACTGGAAGCGTCTTCAAGTTTACTCTTGAGTCTTTTTGATACAACCTTAGTAATCTTTGATTTCTGGTAGGAAAGATATTCCAGGCTTATCCTATTTCTTGAGCCAGGCTGGAAATGAACCATTTCTCTAAAGAACTCTGCTTCCATTTAGTAGGAAAGAGTATTTAAAAATCATAGTATATAGTATAAAAATCAGAGTATATAGTAGACATTTTAAAAGTCACATATTCAAAAGTAAGATAAACAAGTTATAAGTCTATTTCTGATATGGTATTTTTCCGTTACCACAGAAATGGAGAAGTTAAAGTACAGTTTTAACTCAAAATAATGAAAAACTTTTTGACTTGAGTTAATCGTATTTTGTTACAAAATTGACTTCTCAGATTGTATTTGTGTTATTCTAAAGCCTCTCAAATCAGCTAAAAGTTTTAGAATTAGCAAAAGCAAAACAAGAAATTGACCTTGGAGAGAACACTTATCTCAGAACATGTTTCCTCATCTGTAAAGACTGACAATGGATTATCTCTAGGATCTGAGTCTTTCAGTAGCAAACTTTTAATTGCTATCTGAGTGATTCTTTTGTTATGCATTTATTCATCAAATATTTTCAATCAGTTAGTGGGTACCAGGCAATATTTTAGTTGGCATAAATAATGGGGGCAACAATACCCACATTGCTCGCCTTCATAACCTGCTGAGAGGAGAAACTCACCACATGCATACATTGTGTGAGCCCATAGTGATAACAGTCCTAAAATGCACCATGTATGTATTTTCTCATTCATTCCTTGTTGGGAAGTGAAGTCCTGAGCACTATTACTGATACTTTTTCCACAGTGAAAAACTGATTGCATGAACTTTCTGACATTATCAGAAACTTTTTAATCACTTTTTCTTTGATATACACATTATTGGTTGAAAAAAGTTTCTCATTAAATTATTTTGGATGATAACATATTGAAGTTAATTCAGATGATATCTTCTGTTTCATTTGTACCTTTAAAAATCGTCTCGTGTTATAAAGATTTAGTGGTACTTATGGCTATCAGCCATTGGAAGGGCTGATACTGAAGCTCAAACTCCAATAATACTTTGGCCACCTCATGCAAAGAGTTGACTCATTGGAAAAGACCCTAATGCTGGGAGGGATTAGGGGCAGGAGGAGAAGGGGACAACAGAGAATGAGATGGCTGGATGGCATCACCGGCTCAATGGACATGAGTTTGGGTAAACTCCAGAAGTTGGTGATGGACCTGGAGGCCTGGCGTGTTGCAATTCATGGAGTCGCAAAGAGTCAGACACGACTGAGCAACTGAACTGAACTGATGGCTATCAGAGTTAATGGAGTGCTCAGTATTTCTATGTTGTACTGTTTTCTTGTAGAAGCATATAAATGATCAAGTTGTCAGATTTTCCACATAGCTATTTTTGTTCAAAATGGTATATTGGTATTATTAAAAATTCTGCCTACTCATCTATAAAAATCTTATTTAAAAATTAAATCCATTTTAAGTCTGTATATTAGGTTGGTACAAATTTAATTGGGGTTTTGCATTGTTGAACTTTGTCGTTTGATAGTGGAATACATTCTTAAATAAATGTGGTTAGGTTATACATCATTTTAATGTGCCTTCTTGCTTTATATCTTTTTACCAATGACATTACTTGTTGTTTATTTTATGTTTATTTTAGATTATAGAAATGGTGTTAAACAAAAAGCAAATTCTAGTGATTTTTTTTTTTTTCTTGATTGAGTTCAAAGCGGATCAGAAAGCAGCACAGACAACTCGCAACGTCAACAAAATGCATTTGGCCCAGGAACTGCTAACAAACATCCAGTGTAGGGGTAGGTCAAGAAGCTTTGCAAAGGAGATGAGAGCTTTGAAGATGAGAAGCACAGTGGCTGGCCATCTGAAGCTGACAACTACCAGTTGAGAGGATCATAGAAGTTGATCCTCTTAAACTCACATGAGATGCTGCTGAAGAACTCAGTTTCAGCCATTCTATGGTCATTTGGCATTGAAAGCAGATTGGAAAGGTGAAAAAGCTTGATACGTGGGGGCCTCACGAGCTGACCACAAATCAAAAAAAAAAAAATTGTCATTTTAAAGTTTCAGCTTCTCTTATTCTATGCAGCAACAATGAACCATTTCTTAACTGGATTATGACATGTGACAAAAAGTGGATTTTATGTGACAATTGGCAACAGCTGACTCAGTGATTGGACCAAGAAGAGGCTCCAAAGCACTTTCGAAAGCCAAACTTGCACCCCAGAAGGATGATGGTCACTGGTGGTCTGCTGCCAGTCTGATCCAATACACCTTTCTGAATCCCAGTGAAACCATTACATCTGAGAATTATGCTCAGCAACTCAATGGGATGGACCAAAAACTGCAATGCCTACAGCTGGCACTGGTCAACAGAAAGGTCCCAGTTCTTCTCCATGACAGCGCCCGACCTCACGTCACACAACCAGTGCTTCAAGCTGAATGAATTGGGCCATGAAGTTTTTACTCACCTGCCGTATTCACCTGACGGCTTGGCAGCAGATTACCACTTCTTCGAGTATCTTGATTAACTTTTTGCAGGGAAAACACTTCCACAACCAGTAGGAGGCAGAAAATGCTTTCCAAGAGTTCATTGAATTGTAAACGTGAATTTTTACTTTGTAGGAAGAAACAAACTTATCTCTCATTGGCAAAAATATGTTATTGTGATGGTTCCTATTTTGATTAATAAAGATGTGTTTAAGCCTAGTTATAATGATTTTCAGTTCACGGTCCAAAACCACAATTACTTTTGTAGCAACCTAATACAAATGATAGTCAGAATTTGTATTAAGATAGATTTGAATGAAGGGAATCACAGTTTCAGCAACAATACGAAATAAGAATAGTTTGTATTTTATCATTCAGGTTTGTTTTTAAATATTAACAGCAATAGAGGGTTGTCACCCCAGCCCTCCATATCAGCAACAGCTTTTATTTAGTTTGAAAGGAATATATCAAAGATTATTTTGAGATTTAAGTCATTCTCTGCTAATGATAATAAGGTTTATATCTAAAACGGTTGATTACATGTATTCAAAGGCTCCAGATACCATTTAGGGCAGCATTATTAAATACTGTATAAGTAATTACTTAAGGAAATTAACTCCTGAAGTTTATTCCAAGGCATAAGAGTGTAAAAAGATCCTATTACAATAAAATTACAATATTGGCCAAAAATAATAACCATCCTCTAAAGACACATTCCTACTTTTTAAAAAAATGACAGGATAGACTAAGTTACCAATCCTTATATTTTACTATACTTGAAAATTTCAAAGCTTTGTAACTACATAGGGTTCTCAAGGCAAGAATACTGAAATGGTTTGCCATTCCCTTCTCCAGTGGACCATGTTTTATCAGAACTCTCCACCATGACCCATCCATTTTGGGTGGCCCTGCAGGGCATGGCTCATAGTTTCATTGAGTTAGACAAGGCTGTGGTTCATGTGATCAGTTTAATTAGTTTTCTGTGATTGTGGTTTTCATTCTGTCTGCCCTCTGATCCCATCACTTCATGGCAAATAGATGGAGAAACAGTGGAAACAGTGGCAGACACTATTTTGAAGGGCTCCAAAATCACTGCAGATGGTAACTGCAGCCATGAAATTAAAAGACGCTTACTCCTGGAAGAAAAGTTATGACCAACCTAGACAGCATATTAAAAAGCAGAGACATTACTTTGCCAACAAAGGTCCGTCTAGTCAAGGCTGTGGTTTTTCCATTAGTCATCTATGGATGTAAGAGTTGGACTATAAAGAAAGCTGAGCACTGAAGAATTGATGCTTTTGAACTATGGTGTTGGAGAAGACTCTTGAGAGTTCTTTGGACTGCGCAGAGATCCAGCCAGTCAATCCTAAAGGAAATCTGTCCTGAATATACACTGGAAGGGCTGATGCTGAAGCTGAAACTGCAATATTTTGGCCACCTGATGCGAAGATCTGACTCATTGGAAAACACCTTGATGCTGGGAAAGATTGAAGACAGGAGAAGGGGATGACAGAGGATGAGACGGTTGGATGGCATCACTGACTCAGTGGACATGAGTTTGAGTAAACTCTGGGAGTTGATGATGAACAGGGAGGCCTGGCGTGCTGCAGTCCATGGGGTCACAGAGTCTGACAGGACTGAGCCACTGAACTGAACTGAACTGAACTGCCCTCTGATGGATAAGGATAAGAGGCTTATGGAATCTTCCTGATGGGAGAGACTGACTAAAGGGGATACTGGGTCTTGTTCTGATGGGCGGGGCCATGCTCAGTACATCTTTAATCCAATTTTCTATTGTTGGGCTGGGCTGTGTTCCCTCCCAGTTGTTTGACCTGAGGCCAAAGTGTGGTGGAGGTAATGAAGGTAATGGTGACTCACTGTTCAAAAGGTCCCATGCATCCATTGCTGCACTCAGTGCCCCCGACCCTGCAGCAGGCCATTGTTGACCCATGCCTCCGCCTGAGTTTCCTGAACACTCACAGGCAAGTCTGGGTCAGTCTCTTGTGGGGTCACTGTTCCTTTCTCCTGATCCTGATGCATACAAGGTTCTGTTTCTACCCTCCAAGAGTCTGTTTCCCCAGTCCTGTGTTAAGTTCTGGTGGCTCTATGGTGGGGTTAATGGTGACCTCCTCCAAGAGGGCTTATGCCATATGCAGGTCGCTGCACCCAGAGCCGCTGCCCCTGCGGCAGGTACTTTGCAGGAGACACTCAAAACACAGTTCTGGCTGAGTCTCTGTGGGGTCTGTGGGTCCTGGTGCTCACAAGGTTTGTTTGAGCCCTCTGAGCATCTCTGGTGGATAAGGGGTTTGATTCTAAACACAATTTTGCCCCTCCTATCATCTTTCTGGGGCTTCTCCTTTTCCTTTGGACATGGGGTATCTTTTCTGGTGGGATCCAACATTCTCCAGTCGACAGTTGTTCAGCAAGGAGTTGTAGTTTTGCAGTTCTCACAAGAGAAAATGAGCACATGTCCTTCTGCTCACCATTTTCCAGGTCAGTTTTCATTCCAATCCCAAAGAAAGGCAATGCCAAAGAATGTTCAAACTACTGCACAATTGCACTCGTCTCACACACTAGCAAAGTAATGCTCAAAATTCTAGGTCATTTTTCATTCCAGTCTCAAAGAAAAGCAATGCCAAAGAATGTTCAAACTACTGCAGAATTGTACTCACTTCACACACTAGCAAAGTAATGCTCAAAATTCTCCAAGCCAGACTTCAACAGTACATGAACCGTAAAATTCCTGATGTCCACGCTGGATTTAGAAAGGGAAGAGAAACCAGAGATCAAATTGCTTACATCCGCTGGATCATTGAAAAAACGAGGGAGTTCCAGGAAAACATCTATTTCTGCTTTATTGACTATGCCAAAGCTTTTGACTGTGTGAATCACAACAAACTGTGAAAAATTCAAGAGATGGGACTACCAGACCACCTGACCTGCCTCTTGAGGAACCTATATGAAAGTCAGGAAGCAACAGTTAGAACTGGACATGGAATAACAGACTGGTTCCAAATTCGGAAAGGAGTACATCAAGGCTGTATATTGTCACCCTGCTTATTTAACTTCTATGTAGAGTACACCATGAGAAACACTGGGCTAGATGAAGCACAAGCTGGAATCAAGATTGCTGGGAGAAATATCAATAACCTCATATATGCAGATGACACCACCCTTATGGTCACTGAACTGAACTGAATTTAGAATTAAATGAAAAACTGAACCCACTTGTTGTGCCAGCTGCTGGCATTTTCAGTACTCCAGAGTACTTGCGGCTGGCAGCACCCTACCGGGCAGCTCAGATGTAAACATCTCCATCAGGAAAGCTCTACTGGGCAGTGCTGCTGCCGATTCCACTCGCTTTATGGGTACTAGGACTCTGCTTACATAGACCTTCTTCTTTCCAAAGTTGATTTTGAAGGGTTGCCTTCTGTTGGTATGTTTCTTTATATGCAATTATTTAAAAATATAAATAGGGACTTCCCTGGCCATGTAGTGGTTAAGACTCCATGCTTCCAAATGCAGGCAGTGCAGGTTCAGTCCCTGGTCAGGAAACTAAGATTCCCACATACCATGCTGCCAAAAAAAAAAATTGATTAAAAAAATATAAATATTGCAAAGAACAATGATTAGCTTATTTCCATGGGGGCTGTCAAAGGCACAGCCAAACCACAGAAGTGCTGCTGCTGCCAAAGCCTCTACATTTGGTCATATTTATTCTAACTTTTATATGTCTAACCTTTCCATTGTGAATGTAGGATTCAGTTCAGTCGCTCAGTCGTGTCCGACTCTTTGCGACCCCGTGAATCGCAGCACGCCAGGCCTCTCTGTCCACCACCAACTCCCGGAGTTCACTCTGACTCACGTCCATTGAGTCCGTGATGCCATCCAGCTATCTCATCCTCCGTCGTCCCCTTCTCCTCCTGCCCCCAATCCCTCCCAGCATCAGGGTCTTTTCCAATGAGTCAGCTCTTCGCATGAGGTGGCCAAAGTACTGGAGTTTCAGCTTTAGCAGCATTCCTTCCAAAGAAATCCCAGGGTTGATCTCCCTCAGAATGGACTGGTTGGATCTCCTTGCAGTCCAAGGGACTCTCAAGAGTCTTCTCCAACACCACAGTTCAAAAGATCAATTCTTCGGCACTCAGCCTTCTTCACAGTCCAACTCTCACATCCATACATGACCACAGGAAAAACCATAGCCTTGACTAGAAAGACCTTAGTCGGCAAAGTAATGTCTCTGCTTTTGAATATACTGTCTAGGTTGGTCATAACTTTTCTTCCAAGGAGTAAGCGTCTTTTAATTTCATGGCTGCAGGAACCTGGAATGTAGGATTACTCCAACAAACTGGACAAATCCCTTGGTTTCTTGTTCCAAGTTTAAATTCCACCATTGGCCACGAGGGGGCGATAGTGGCCTATTGAATACTCTCTAAAGACCATGTAAAATCAGATTCTTGGCAATGGATAATTTTGCCTTTTCTCTCAAAAATCTTAGACTATTTCTCATAAAAATTACAAGTATCCCACAGTTTTATTTGTCTTTAAGTTTTATGTTTATTTATTTTTAAAATTTTATTTTAATTGCAGTATACTTGATTTACAATATTATGCCAATTTCTGCTATACAGCAGAGTGACTTAATTATACACATAGAGACATTCTTTTTGAAACTATCTTTTCCATCATGCTGTATCATAGGATGTTGAATATAGTCCCTTTGTGCTGTAAGGTCGGGCTTTGCTTTTTATCCATCCTGTATGTAATACTTTACATCTGCGAATCCCAAATTCCCAATCTTTCCTTCCCCCACCCACAGGTTTAATTTCCTATAGTTGCCCAATAAAAAAGGGAAAAGAAAAGAAGCATTTAATAATTTATTTTCCATGTTTCCTTGTGATAATTTTCTACCCCCAAGAGGGCAAATTTCAAAACCTGATTTGATACTTAAAATCCTGAGTTGACTTACAACTTTATGACTGTGTTCTGATGATAGCACATTAGAATGAATTCTTGGTCAAACAGAATGTCAGAATGCTGAAGAATTGATGCTTTCAAACTGTGGTGCTGGAGAAGACACTTGAGAGTTCCTTGGAGAGCAAGGAGATCAAACCAGTCAATCCTAAAGGAAATCAACCCTGAATATTCATAGAAGGACTGATGCTAAAGCTGAAGCTCCAATACTTTGGCCCCTTGATGAGAAGAGCTAACACAGTAGAAAAGACCTTGATGCTGGGAAAGATTGAAGGCAGGAGGAGAAGGGGACGACAGAGGATGAGATGGTTGGATGGCATCAGCAACTAAATGGACATGAGTTTGAGCAAGCTCCGGGCTTTGGTGATGAACAGGGAGGCCTGGCAGTTCACGGGGTCACAAAGAGTCGGACACAACTGGGCGACTGAACACAGCAACATAAGCAGAGGGTGGGATGTTCAGGACGCTAAGGTAACAGCCAGAATGATTTTTAAACTAAGATTAAAAAATATGATTACGAAGTAGTTATAAAGTCACAGATACAAACTTGTGGTTACCAAGAGGGAAAGGACAGGAGGAGGGCTAAGCTGGAAGATCGGAATTGACATAAACACACTGTTGTTGTTCATTCTCTCAGTGGTGTCTGACTTTTTGTGACCCCAAGGCCTGCAGCTCACCAGACTTCCCTGTCCTTCACTATCTCCTGGAGTTTACTCAAACCCATGTCCACTGAGTTGGTGATGCCATCCAACCATCTCATCCTCTGTTGTCCCCTTCTCTTCACGCCTTCAATCTTTCCCAGCCTCAGGGTCTTTTTTGAGTTGGCACTTTGCATCAGGTGGCCGAAATATTGAAGCTTCAGGATCACTCCTCCCAATGAATATTCAGTGTTGATTTCCTCTAGGATTGACTGGTTGGATCTCCTTGAAGTCCAAGGGACTCTCAAGAGTCTTCTCCAACATCAAAGTTCAAAAGCACCAATTTTTCAGTGCTCAGCCTTCTTTATGGTCTATCTCTTACATCCATACATGACATGGAAAAACCATACCTTTGACTAGACAGACTTTTGTCTGCAAAGTAATGTCTGCTTTTTAATATGCTGTCTAGGTTAAGAGAAGACTCTACACATGGACATCAACAGATGGTCAACACTGAAATCAGATTGACTATATCCTTTGCAGCCAAAACAGTCAGCAAAACAAGACCACGCATGGACTGTGGCTCAGATCGTGAACTCCTTATTGCCAAGTTCACACTTAAATTGAGAAAAGTGGGGAAAACCACTAGACCATTCAGCTATGAGCTAAATCAAATCCCTTATGATTATACAGTGGAAGTGAGAAATAGATTTAGGGAACTAGATCTGATAGACAGAGTACCTGATGAACTTTGGACAGAGATTCATGGCATTGTATAGGAGACAGGGAGCAAGACCATCCCCAAGGAAAAAAAAATGCAAAAAAGCAAAATGGCTGTTTGAGGAAGCCTTTCAAATAGCTGTGAAAAGAAGAGAAGTGAAAAGCAAAGGAGAAAAGGAAAGATATACCCATTTGAATGCAGAGTTCCAAAGAATAGCAAGGAGAGATAAGAAAGCCTTCCTCAGCGATCAGTGCAAAGAAATGGAGGAAAACAATAGAATGGGAAAGACTAGAGATCTCTTCAAGAAAATTAGTGATACCAAGGGAACATTTCATGCAAAGATGGGCTCGATAAAGGATAGAAATATTATGGACCTAACAGAAGCAGAAGATATTAAGAAGAGGTGGCAAGAATACACAGAAGAACTGTACAGAAAAGATCTTCATGACCCAGATAATCATGAAGGTGTGATCACTCACCTAGAGCCGGACATCCTGGAATGTGAGGTCAATTGGGCCTTAGGAAGCATCACTACAAACAAAGCTAGTGGAGGTGATGGAATTCCAGTTGAGCTGTTTCAAATCCTGGAAGATGACGCTGTGAAAGTGCTGCACTAAATATGTCAACAAATTTGGAAAAATCAGCAGTGGCCACAGGACTGGAAAAGGTCAGTTTTCATTCCAATACCCAAAAAAGGCAATGCCAAAGAAGGCTGAAACTACCGCACAATTGCACTCATCTCACACGCTAGTAAAGTAATGCTCAAAATCCTCCAAGCCAGGCTTCAGCAATATGTGAACCGTGAACTTCCAGATGTTCAAGCTGGTTTTAGAAAAGGCAGAGGAACCAGAGATCTGCTGTTCTCTGAGAACATCCACTGGATCATTGAGAAAGCAAGAGAGTTCCAGAAAAACATCTATTTCTGCTTTATTGACTATGCCAAAGCCTTTGACTGTGTGGATCACAATCAACTGTGGAAAATTCTGAAAGAGATGGGAATACCAGACCACCTGACCTGCCTCTTGAGAAANTCCGCAATACGTGACCCATGAATTTCCAGATGTACAAGCTGGTTTTAGAAAAGGCAGACGAACCAGAGATCAAATTGCTAACATCCGCTGGATCATCGAAAAAGCAAGAGAGTTCCAGAAAAACATCTATTTCTGCTTTATTGACTATGCCAAACCTTTGACTGTGTAGATCACAATAAACTGTGGGAAATTCTGAAACAGATGGGCATACAGACCATCTGACACGCCTCTTAAGAAACTTGTATGCAGGTCAGGAAGCAACAGTTAGAACTGGACATGAACAACAGGCTGGTTCCAAATAGGAAAAGGAGTACGTCAAGGCTGTATATTGTCACCCTGCTTATTTAACTTCTATGCAGAGTACATCATGAGAAACGCTGGGCTGGAGGAAGCACAAGCTGGAATCAAGACTGCCGGGAGAAATATCAATAACCTCAGATATGCAGATGTCACCACTCTTATGGCAGAAGGTGAAGAAGAACTAAAGAGCCTCTTGATGAAAGTGAAGGAGGAGAGTGAAAAAGTTTGCTTAAAGCTCAACATTCAGAAAACAAAGAGAATGGCATCTGGTCACATCACTTCAGTGGAAACAGTGTCTGACTTTATTTTTGGGGGCTCCAAAATCACAGCAGATGGTGATTGCAGCCATGAAATTAAAAGACACTTACTCCTTGGAAGGAAAGTTATGACCAACTTAGACAGCATATTAAAAAGCAGAGACATTACTTTGCCAACAAAGGTCTGTCTAGTCAAGGCTATGATTTTTCCAGTGGTCATGTATGAATGTGAGAGTTGGACTCTAAAGAAAGCTGAGTGCCAAAGAATTGATGCTTTTCAACTGTGGTGTTGGAGATGACTCTTGAGCATCCCTTGGACTGCAAGGAGATCAAAGTAGTCCATACTAAAGGAAATCAGTCCTGACTATTCATTGGAAGGACTGAAGCTGAAACTCCAATACTTTGGCCACCTGATGTGAAGAGCTGACTCATTTGAAAAGACTCTAATGCTGGGAAAGATTGAGGGCAGGAGGAGAAGGGGATGACAGAGGATGAGATGGTTGGATGGCATCACCGACTCGATGGACATGGGTTTGTTGGACTCCAGGAGTTGGTGATGGACAGGGAGCCCTGGCATGCTGCAATTCATGGTGTCACAAAGAGTCAGACATGACTGAGCACCTGAACTGAACTGAACTGAACTGAAAGCCAGTCAGTGTTAGCCAGAAAATAGCAAGAGTCCCAGAGGATTAACAACTTGCCAAGTTCAAGATTGAAGGCAGGCGAAGGGGACGACAAGGGTGAGATGTCTGGATGGCATCACTGACTCAGTTGATATGAGTTTGAGTAAACTCCCGGAGTTGGTGATAGACAGGGAGGCCTGTTGTGCTGCAGTCCATGGGGTTGCAAAGAGTCCACCACAACTGAGAGACTGAACTGAACTGAACTGAAGTTCAAGTAAGAGCACCTTCTCACTTTTCCTTTCCCTCTTCCTCCTCCCTCAACATCTGTGGATCTAATGCCTTAAAGACAGCTGATTAAAGACATTCAAAATACTAACCATGTCTCTATTCTAGTCCATTTCCTGTCTCCTGACTTCTAATAGCATTTGAGGAGCAAAGAGATCACTAAAAATGGATGTAGTTGAGTTCTAAATAATAGACTAAGATCCTCCTAATAATCTAAAAACTATGGCTAGACAAAATGGCAGTCAAAGCATTCATAGGAATTAAAAGACATCGTTGAGTTTCATGTGTAACTTTACAAGACTTCTCAGGAAGCTGGACAGATGTTTCTCCATTATTTGACCCAAGAGTAACAGGTAAATGGAACCTGGGCTCTGCATAAAATAATTTGTGTTTAAATGTTTCTTGTTCTCACAACAAATAGGTAAGCAGAACATAGAGGATACGTGGATTGAGAAAGGGATCTGAGACACTCCTTCTGTAAAACTATTCTTCACGTTTCTGCATTTTTATCTATGATAAAATATGCAATAATAGAAGCAGAGAACTATCTTGTACCTGAGTTTTCTCACATGCTTTCAGTGCCTGTGTTTTTGTTTCCCTACTTAATTATATTGGTGCCAAGTTAAAATTCTTTACTATTGCAAGCAAATAAAAACAAAAGTTGCTTTAATGTTTAAATGAAATAATGCCTTGGCCTCTAGTGAATGTGAAAGGATGTCGCTACATGCTGAATTTAAAGGTTTTTCAATACATCTTCACTTACATCTTTTTTACATTCATCTTCACATAAAGTACTACATTCATATCTTTAAGTTGTTTTACATGTTTCTGTTTTGTAGTTTTTGGCAAAGCATAAAGTATACCCATTATTTTCAACTGACTTTTTTAAAAAGTGACAACACTGTACATGTGACAGTTTTTTGTGTACACGCACCAGGAATCCATAATATACATACATATGCATCTGTAGGTATACACAGCCTGTGTGTTTATAATGCAAATAAATTTAAAAACATTTTTTTAATGCCCTTAATGTTTCACAGGAGGTTCCCAGGTGGCTCTAGTGGTAAAGAACCCACCTGCCAATGCAGGAGAGATAAGAGATGCAGGTTCAATCTCTGAGTCAGGAAGATTCCCTGGATAACGAAATGGCAATCCACTCCAGTATTCTTACCTGGAGAATTCCATAGACAGAGCAACTTAGCAGGCTACAATCCATAGGGTCACAAAGAGTCAGACATGACTGAAGTGACTTAGCATGCATGCGCACAGGCGGTGTCTCCAGAAGGAATTTCTACAATTTGATCATCTTATCTCCCTTCGTGATCATGCGGACTCTGGGTGATACTGATGAGTAAATGTAGGCTCATCAGTTGTGACAAATGTAGAATATACCACTTTGGTAGGGTGTGGAGGCAGGAGGTATGCTGTGGTCTGAATGTTTCCCAAAATTCCTATGTTGAAATCATCACCCGCATGGTGAAGTGTTTAGAGGTGGGGCCTTTGGAAGGTGAGTAGGTCAAGAGGCTCGGCCAATGGGGCTCTGCCTGTGAAATTAAACTCCTTATTAAAGAGACCTCAGACTAGCTGGCTAGTCTCTTCTACCATGCGATGCTGCAGTGATGAGAAGGCCCTGTACTGGAGGAAGCAGGCTCTCAGCAGACACCGGGAAGTGCCAGTGTCATCCAGTGGATTCCCCAGCCTCCGGAACTGTGAGAAATAAATTTCTGCTATTTTCAAATCACCCATCTGTTTGTTCATTTGTTTATTTTTTTCCACCAAAGTGTTTGGCAGACTACCAACAAAATTTATTTTCATTTTCTTTTTTGACCACTGACTTATTTGCAATTGTATTGTTCTTAAATTTCCAAGCATATGATCATACTCTAGAAATATTTTTTGAATCTATATATTAATTCCTTTGTTCTCAGAGAATATGTTCTCTACATAAATTTTCATCCTTTTACTTTCAATAAGACTTGTTTTTTTGCTTAGAATATAGTATATTATGGTAAAAGTCACTTGTGTATCTATATAATGTTTTTTCTACTACTGATAAATTTTCTGTTAACTATACAGCCGTTGTGTCAGTTCTGCCCATGCTATTGTTCAAATCTCTTATATCCTTACTGAATTTTTTTTGAATTTTCATTATCAGTTTTTGAGAACAGTGTCTTAAAATAGTCTCTTATTTTTGAGGATTGTATAGTTCTCATTTTAGTGTCATCATTTTTTTTCTTTTGTATTTTATGAGCATATTGTTTGTTCCATTTAATTGTATATTTAAATTGAGGAAGCAGGACTTTTTCATATTTATGAAAATCTCTTTTTCTCAAATAGTACTTTTTTCATTCAAATCTGTTCCATCTGATACTATAATACTTTAAGAACTGCATATTATGTTTTTTGAACATACTTTTACTTTCAATATATTTTGTATAACTGTGTAAGATGAATCTCTTAGAAGAACTGTATAGTAAACTCTGCCTTATTTTCAATCAACTGTGGCCATCTTTGTCTTTTAAATAAGGTTTTTATATTCTTATATCTTACATAATTATTGATACAGTATGTTTGAATCAGCAGTGTGCTAAATGTTCAATAATCACCTTTCAAAAACATATGTATACATACATAATCTATATATTTATATATAATTTATGTTGTAGACTTTATTGATATATAATATATGTAGAAGATAATTTTAAGTAACACTAAGTTTTAATACTAAGTTATACAAAACAATAAATTCCACAAACCCAATTTTTGCTTATTAAATGCCATCATTGCTGCTGCTGCTGCTAAGTTGCTTCAGTCATGTCCAACTCTGTGCGACCCTAGAGACAGCAGCCCATCAGGCTCCCCCGTCCCTGGGATTCTCCAGGCAAGAATACTGGAGTTGCCATTTCCTTCTCCAATGCATGAAAGTGAAAAGAGAAAGTGAAGTCACTAAGTTTTGTCTGACTCAGCGAACCCATGGACTGCAGCCCACCAGGCTCCTCCGTCCATGGGATTTTCCAGGCAAGAGTACTGGAGTGGGTTGCCATTGCCTTCTCCATCATTGCTTTTTACCAAACTATTGTATCTAGAGCCAAACTATAGCTGCAAATGACGAACAAGTGTATTTCTAATAATAATGTCTATTGATATTTTTAAGACAGAAGTGTAAGGAAAAGCACATGTCCCAACTTCACTCTTCTGTCTGTGAGAGAAACAGCTTCTTTACTGAATTAAACGATAGTTTTGTTTTGTTTTGTTTTTAATGTTGGAAGAACATTTTCTTAAAGTTTTGTACTGTTTACAAGGCACTAGTTACAGACAGCATAACTTTTAAGTTTAATTTTGTTATTGTCACTTTTGAAAACCTGGACATCCAAGACAATGAACCAAGCCTTAATTTATACCATTTGTCACTTTTTGTGGTATAAATATGACATAACTGACCATGTTGCAAAGAAAAGTGTAGTTGTAGATCATTTAATAGAACATTTCCACCAAACATACAATAGGTATAAATAAACTCAAAGTTACAATTAATATTAAAACACAGTAAAAATAATCTAGAATTGTGGAGTCTAAGTTAGGTAAGACTCTCCTAATGATGTGGAAGTGTTAGTGTGCTCTTCTTGACATTTTTCTGTTTTTATAGTGTAAAAGAGAGATAGATTACTGACCTTTTCTTAATGTGACATTTTTTCCTACATGTCCTACCATGTTGCATATCGTAAAGAAAATATTGCAAAATTTGAATTTGGGAGTAAGAACTTTATTATACGTCCAGTCAGGCGAAAGAAATTTCCCATGAAATCAGTGCAGTGTGGTCTGTGACAAGACATCATAAGCTCCTTGAAAACAGACCTACTATAATTGTATTTTCTCCTCCCTTATTTTTTAAAGATACAATCTTGTTCTGCTAAAATGGCATTAAAGTGTGAGAGATACAACAGAGACATTTATTTTTTTAGGTAGGACCAAGTACATTTGTAAGACTGTTTTAGTCTACAAAATAGCTTATTAGCCAATTGTCAGTTGAGCCTCTGTGATTAGATATTTAATTTTATGATGATTACCTTCCTTTCCCAATAAACAAAATAATTAGAGAAAAGAGTGAAGTCACAATCCATTTAATACGCATAAAACCTTCCTGCTGATACAGGTTTAGAACTGGGCAACTGTAGTAGCTATAATCTTGCTTTTACAGTAATTGCAGTTTAAATGTGATCTCAGAGCAGAACAACCCTAGTAATTAACCACCTTGCTTTTAGAAAACCTTTTTATCAGTGTGTCTTTGAAGCATAACTAAAAGGAAATAAAATAATGTTCAGCATACTTCTTTTTTTCCCCTGAATGGTTTGTCCCAATTAATTTGCTGAATATAGGACATCCAATGAACCAGAGTGTTCATCTTATTTTAAGGCACTAAAAACATAGCTTTGTTTGGTGAACTTTATATTCCTTTCAGCCAAAAGAAATTTATTGTTATCAACTGTGTTCATAAAGCTTGTGCTTTTTCAAGTGTTCTGTGGAAGATTTCATGATATTTTACTCTTACTAGCCTTGAAAATGAGGCTAATGTGGCATTCCCATTTCAGTGCTTCAAAATATATTTCTTTGTGTTTCCTCTGAAAACAACTGAAGATTATGTTTTGGTCATCACTTGTGTACGACAGTGAATGAATAGGCCAGACTAGATGAGACAAAGCGTATGCTCCATCTCTGCAGCATCTGCACCTGGACTGCTTGGGTTATTCCACAGACAGTGCTGCTTCTGCCCTCCAAGTGCTCTGTGTCAGGCGTTCTATCTAAGGCTACCGTTCTGAATCAAGATCCCCAGAGTTCATGACTTTGACTTCAAATGAGTTAACAAAATATACTATGGTAAGGATTAAAGTGATGGGGCCAGATGCCATGATCTTCCTTTTCTGAATGTTGAGCTTTAAGCCAACTTTTTCACTCTCCTCTTTTACTTTCATCAAGAGGCTTTTTAGCTCCTCTTCACTTTCTGCCATAAGGGTGGTGTCATCTGCATATCTCAGGTTATTGATATTTCTCCCAGTAATCTTGATTCCAGCTTGTGTTTCCTCCAGTCCAGCGTTTCTCATGATGAACTCTGCATAGAAGTTAAATAGGCAGGGTGACAATATACAGCCTTGACGTACTCCTTTTCCTATTTGGAACCAGTCTGTTGTTCCATGTCCAGTTCNGCAATCTTGATTCCAGCTTGTGTTTCTTCCAGTCCAGCGTTTCTCATGATGTACTCTGCATATAAGTTAAATAAGCAGGGTGACAATATACAGCCTTGACGTACTCCTTTTCCTATTTGGAACCAGTCTGTTGTTCCATGGCCAGTTCTAACTGTTGCTTCCTGACCTGCATACAGATTTCTCAAGAGGCAGGTCAGGTGGTCTGGTATTCCCATCTCTTTCAGAATTTTCCACAGTTTACTGTGATCCACACAGTCAAAGGCTTTGGCATAGTCAAGAAAGCAGAAATAGATGTTTTTCTGGAACTCTCTTGCTTTTTTGATGATCCAGCGGATGTTGGCAATTTGATCTCTGGTTCCTCTGCCTTTTCTAAAACCAACGACACTATGCTAGACATCATAAGAGACACAAAAAGACCCAATCAAGCCCAGGACTCATGTCCGGATCAGCAAGCCTTTGGTGTCGAGACCTCCCAGGTAATTACTGTGTCTGTTCCATCCTCCCCATAAGCCGAGCACTGAGCCCGGTGCCTGGTACAAATCAGACGTTCAATAAACAAACTAAGTGAGCCCTTAGAACGTTTCCATCAAGTCATTTAATCCAGCTTTCTGGGAGGGGTGGAAATTCCAAGAGCGGTATCAAGAGCACTGAGTCCAAACTCCATGGCAAACATCCTTACTAAATGCAAGGAATAGGGCAAGCGTTCCATTTTGCAAGAGTTTATCTCAGACACCTCTCCTGGCAAATCAGTAAGATTAAAAAGGCAACACACACACCTACTTTAACTAAAAAACCAATATTCGAGGTTGAGTCTGAGGGAGCTTATTTAACCTTTGGTCTTAGAACAGGTTTTACAGTCTGCGCCCCAGAACTCGGAACACGTCTCCGACTTCAGCTTCCTCTAACCTCTCAGCTGACCCTCTCCCCCTTTGAAAAGAAACCCCCTCTGCCTCTAGCTCCGGGAGCCTGAAATTAGGAGATCCCCACCAAGCGTTTGCCTGGAATGTAGGAGACCCGAGTTCATCCCTGGGTTGGGAAGATCCCCTGGAGAAGGAAATAGCAACCCACCCCAGTACTCTTGCCTAAATTCCATGGAGGGAGGAGCCTGGTAGGCTACAGTCCACGGGGTCGCAAAGGGTCGGAGACGACTGAGCGACTTCACTTTCACTTCACTTTCCTCAAAGAGGATGCGTTTTGCTGATCAGCTATGAGGAAAGAGGGAAACTTCTCTTCCTCTCTCCCGCTCTTGGGAGCCGTGGCCAGGAGGCCAGAGGACAGCTAAAGGCGGCTGGGACTCCTCGCCGCCCTCCCTGGAGGGGTCCGCGGCGGTCCCGGGTGACCGGCGGGCTTTAGGACCCAGCGGCGCGCGTCCGGGAGGGCAGGGGCGGGGCCACGCGGCGCGCGCCGGCCGGCGGGTTTGAATCGCGCGCATGCGCGAGCGCGGGGTCGGCGCGCTCGGGGGCTGCGAGCGCTTGGCGCGCGGGGGCGGCGCTGAGCCTCCTCGTCCCGGTCGGTGCGCGGCAAGCGCGGGTCCGGCGCGTCCTCACGGGCCAGCGGGCTGGAGGCGGCTCTGAGTTGGTGATGGACAGGGAGGCCTGGCGTGCTGCGATTCATGGGGTCGCAAAGAGTCGGACACGACTGAGCGACTGAACTGAATTGAACTGAACTGAAGGATTAAAGGGATTATTTTAAGACTTTTTTTTTAAATTATAGATCAGGAGATATTCCCTTTGCTATCATATACATTCATAAGTATTTTTAAGACAAGTCAGTAAATAAAATGGTGGAATCCCCTACAGAGAAGAAATGTACAATAAAGTGTCATAATTCAGTAAAGTTAATACATATTATTAATTTATTATTAGTTGCCTTTCAAAATGTCATTTTGTTTTCTCATACTTGGCATCATTTTCTGAGAATATCCTTTGTTGAAATGTTACATAGGAAATGACAAAATAACAACAATTCATCAGATAAAATAAAAACTTTCAAAATGTTGAAAAATGTTTTTACTCCAAAGGGCTCTGTTTATAGTAATATTTAATTTCTTAATTTTATCAGATAGTAACTGAGTATCAGATCTAACCTGCACAGGTATTTTAGCTTTCTGCTGATCACTCAAACAGTTATAGAAATCTGAGCAGTGATTCAAAAAATTCTGTGACTTTCCGTCTAAAGCACTGATTAAGGATAGTTAAACAGATTTTTTTCACTGCTGCCTCCTCAGTCAATAAGGTAACTCATCTCCATCTTTTGTATGCTATGGTATTGATAATAATGATAACCTGATACAATTCTTTTTCTTCTCTTTAGGATTTGAGATGTAGGCATCCTCTGTGCTCTAACAGAGATATTACAAAGTATATTTGCTAGCCAGTCTCTTTGAGTCATGGTTGACAGTTTCAGGTATGCAAAGATAGAGTAAGCATTGCCACTGGGAAAATGAACAATTTCTTGACCCATAAAAGGTTATGTAAGAGCTTTGTGACTGAGCGAACCAAACGTATAATCCACGGAACTTATAAAAATTTCTGTCTCAGAAACAGACTCACAGACTTAGAGAATCAACTTATGGATGCCAAGGTGAAGGACTGGGGGAAGGAATAGTTAGGGAGTGTGGGATGGACATGTACACACTGCTGTATTTTGAATGTATAACCAACAAGGACTTACTGTATCGCACATGGAATTCTGCTCAATGTTATGTGGCAGCCTGAATGGGCAGCAAGTTTGGGGGAGAATGGATACATGAATATGTATATGTAATGTGTCGCTGTGTGCCTTTGCTGTTCACCTGAACATTGTTAATCGGCTCAGCTATACCCCTATATGTGGCAACCCACTCCAGTATTCTTGCCTGGAAAATCCCATGGACAGAGAAGCCTGGTAGGCTACAGTCTGTGGGGGTTGCAAAGAGTTGGACACGACTGAGCGACTTCACTTTCACTATACCCCTATACAAAATAAAAACTTTTTTCTTTTAATCTTGTTTCTTAACTCACAAATTCTTTCTCCTTCCAAGTATCTATGATTTTCACTGTCCAGTACCTAGAAAATCTTTGTTCCAGATTGGGTTCTCACAGACAACTCAGAGCTTTCATCTCACCCCTTGAACTTCATCTGCTTTCATACATTCTGTATGCTAAGAATTTCTAGCTCTTCCTTTGCTCACTCAACTTTTCTCTATAGAATACACCAGCACTTTCTGTTATTTCTCTTCCTCTCACTTTTCTACCAACCCTCCATCACAGAAGGCCCAAACCCTGTTAGCAGATTTCAGAACAGAAGCAATTGAGTAGAAAGTTTAGAAGATAGGAAAAGGGAAAATGCATTTGTTAATATACGTTTCTTATGAAGGCCATTTTGGGAGTGGGTAGGGTGTGTGTTGGTTTTATGAAATGAAGTTGTAAATAAAAAAATAGAAAGTGAAACTCACTCAGTCATGTCTGGCTCTGCAACCCCATGGACTGTATAGTCCATGGGATTCTCCAGGCCAGAATACTGAAGTGGGTAGCCTTTCCCTTCTCCAGGGGATCTTCCCAACCCAGGGATCAACCCAGGTCTCCCACATTGCCGACGGATTCTTTACCAGCTGAGCCACAAGGGAAGCCCAAGAATACTGGAGGGCTTAGCCTATCTATCCCTTCTCCAGTGGCTCTTTCTGACCCTGGAATCGAATGGGGTCTCCTTTATTGCAGGCAGATCTTTACCAACTGAGCTATCAGGGAAGATAGAAAATGTCTGGTCTGCAACCCCATGGACTGTATAGTCCATGGGATTCTCCAGGCCAGAATACTGAAGTGGGTAGCCTTTCCCTTCTCCAGGGGATCTTCCCAACCCAGGGATCAACCCAGGTCTCCCACATTGCCGACGGATTCTTTACCAGCTGAGCCACAAGGGAAGCCCAAGAATACTGGAGGGCTTAGCCTATCTATCCCTTCTCCAGTGGCTCTTTCTGACCCTGGAATCGAATGGGGTCTCCTTTATTGCAGGCAGATCTTTACCAACTGAGCTATCAGGGAAGATAGAAAGCGGCTACCAATCTGGGGGATCATAGTAGCAATGACTAATTTTCATACTGCCAAGGAAAAGAGTGTGTTGGTTAGTGTCCTTTCATCATTATGCAAAATCAAAATTTGGCTTCTAATTTCTGTGAACATATACTGGACTTTGGAAACCTTGTTCTCAGTAAAACAAAACATGTAAAACAGTTATTAATCAGTTACTTTTTGACCTGATAGCACCTGATAGCAACATACCAGAAGGGGGGGGAGAACAAGATTTGAGGCCAAAAGATTTGGTTTTCATTGGGACTTTTTACCCATGTTAGCTGTGTAGACTCAAGCTTCTATTAACTGCTCAAGCATTTTTCTTACATATAATTAGATTTCTCTTTAACCTTGTAGAGTCACTGTGAGAATTAGACATACTATGTATTAAGTACCTAACAGAGTGTCTGACAGTTTGTACTTGATGGATGACACTAAAATTTCTTTACGTATTTAGCTTTTTGATTAGTTAAATATCTACTTAAGTGTATATGTAATGTTGTTTATGTAATCAGTAATTAATAATGGAAAATGTGACTGATATAAGACATGGATACAATAGTAAAGAATACATTTGTTTATCTTTATTACCTTTATAATGTTTTGATTTTGTTACTGGAAGAAATCCCAAATGTCTAATGGAAATCTGAAAAGAAAAAAAAGGAAAAAGTGAGCTTGTTAGAAATGACTAATCAAACATTGCACAATAACTGCCACTTTACAGCTCTAAACGCGTTGGTAAAAGCTAACACAAGACTTCTTAAATTATGAATGTGATCAAGCCAATGATCATTATGAGAACATTAATTAATGCTGCCACTTTGGGCCACATGACTCAGCTTTGTCTAATAAGTTTCATAGGTCAAAAGCTCTCATATGAGATAACCAGAAATTCCTGAGCAGGTGATCACATGAACATTCAAAGTCAGTGATGCATTTCAATATGAAATTAAACTCCATATTTACACACATACTTTTATTAGACATGTATTTTCTCAAATTATGAAAAATATTGAAACACTTGAATGAAACTATACATGTTATTTGTTTAAAGAATACCTTCATGAATTTTTGTGGTAAAAATGCTGTTTTCTGAGCCTGAGTAACCAACCAGATTTTCCTGACCAAAATTATCCTTATGGTTTTAGATTAGCAGGATGCTGTTGTTCAGTTCTAATCTTTCAGTGTCATGATCATTGAATACAATAAAAAATAAACACAGTTTTTAGGATGTTTCTCCAGTTATTTGGGTAAATATTAAACCTATACCTTGAAATAGTTGAAAATATTGAAAATACAGAGATGTTACTGGTTTTAAGTGAAATTCAGAGAGAGAAGACAGCATGAACTTTTTCCAAAATATATTTTCATTTGGGGGAATATATTTGTATTGCCTCACATGGTCTGCATTTCTATCCCACATTAGTTTATGATTAACCTTATGACTAAATATACTTTATTTATTTTTTTACTTTACAATACTGTATTGGTTTTGCCATACATTGACATGAATCTGCCACAGGTGTACATGAGTTCCCAACCCTGAACCTCCGTCCCACCACCCTCCCCAAATCATCTCTCAAGTATGGTTTGAATAAGTTATCCGGAAAAATAGCTCTACTTGGCAAATGAGTTAAAAGCTTGAGTTAAAGAATAAATAAGGTTAATCTCCTTCAATTAAACATCCTCCACTAGCTGAAGCCCAGGGTCTAAAACTATATGTGAGCTTAGTAGGTGCTCGTTAATTTTTTTTTTATACAGAGTGAAGTAAGCCAGAAAGAAAAATACCAATACAGTATACTAACACATCTATATGGAATTTAGAAAGATGGTAACAATAACCCTGTATGCAAGACAGCAAAAGAGATACAGATGTATAGAACAGGCTTTCGGACTCTGTGGGAGAGGGAGAGGGTAGGATGATCTCTCTGTGGGAGAATAGCATTGAAACATGTATAATATCATATATGAAATGAATTGCCAGTCCAGGTTTGGTGCAGGATACAGGATGCTTGGGGCTGGTGCACTGGATGACCCAGAGGGATGGTACAGGGAGGGAGGTGGGAGGGGGATTCAGGATGGGGAACACTTGTACACCTGTGGCGGATTCATGTTGATGTATGGCAAAACATATACAATATTGTAAAGTAATTACCCTCCAATTAAAATAAATAAATTTATATTTTTAAAAATAATAATCTTTTAAATGTTACTATTCTCTATTTTTATTGAAATATAGTTGAGTTGTAATGTTCTGCTAATTTTGCAAACTATTGCATTTAGAATATGGGGAAGGAAATGGCAACCCACTGTGGTATTCTTACCTAGAAAATATCATGGATAGAGGAGGCTGGTGGGCTAGAGTCCACAGCAATGCCAAACATGACTTAGCAACTAAACCACATTTAGAATAAATTTTATTAACTTTTAATTATCTTTCAAAATGTAGCATTATCTTTCATTTTAAGCACCTTTTTGAACAATATCTGTGTTCAAATACTAAGGAAATTTTAAAAATTAATAGTCTATCAAATATAAACTCTCAAATGTTGAGGATTTTCTTTTAACCCCAAAGTACTCTGACCATAGGAACATTTACTTTCTTAACTTTAAGTTTGTATGAGTTGTAATCACATTCTATATAACCTTATTTAGAACAAGAAAATATAGGGAAGATATTTGTAAGTAACTTTGGGGTTACTACACTGTCAAATCATAATCAAGTTGATTCAGTTTAGAAATAAAAGAAAATATGTCTTTGATTGTTAGTCTTGTAAAGTCTTAAAGGGAGTTCTTTAAGTATACACACACTATTTCTTTCTTCAAATCACCTGGTGTCGTATTCTGTCTGCAAAAAACAAAAGGGTAAAATGTGTACTTAAGGTGACCCCAGGGAATGATCCTAGCATATCATCCAAAACCAGTGCCCTCCCAAATGTGCAAATTTGGGATTCAGCTTCTCAATTTCTACAAAATAGCTTGTTGTTATCACTGGAATTGAATTGAATCTATAAATCAATTTGAAGAAATTGACATATGAAGAATGTTCTTTCAAACCATTAACATATTTTTGTTCTAAATTTCTCTCAGTAAAGTTGTTTACATTTTGGTAAATCTGGCTAAGCATATGACTTTCTATGACTTTGCTGTCAAGGTAAAAATAATTTTTTTAATTTTATATTTCAATTGTATATTGCTAATAATACAGAGATATTAATGCTTTTTAAGTTTGACCTCAAACTCTATAAACCTTAAAGATTTCCTGTGAACTATTATGTTGAATGAAGACAAATTAACATTTTCCAAGTTTATATATTTTTTTTTCTTTTTCTCACTGTACTAAGATCTCTATAATGTTGGATAGGGAACTGAATAGTTGATATCCTTGATTAATGCCTAACTTCAATTGATTTAAATGGTTCAATGATTTACCAATTATTAAATAAGTTACCTATAGCATCTTTTAAATGTCCATTTTTAGACTGAGGAAACTTCCTTCTAATCCAAATCTGTTAAGACTTCATTTCATCTTTTCATAAGTGAATGTTGGATTTTTCCATTGCCTTTTCTGTCTCTAATGAGACAAGTCTTATATTTTTTCCCTAATGCTGTTCAATTGAAATTCAAAATTTTTTAAGCTTGCATTTCTGAGAAAAACACACTTGTTCATAAAATATTTTCTTTTTTTTTTGCATATAACTGAGAGAAAGTTGCTAATGATCTTTTGATTTTAGGAGAGTGGAGGAGGATCTGAATCTTTGTATCCTGCCATCTGATTATTAGAAAGAAAACATCTGAAGGACTTCACAAATGAAGTTTATGGCATAAAGATAAATATTTGGAAAAATGGTGTAAGATTCTAATTTATTTCAGTGAAAGAAATTAAATAGTGGGCATTAACAGGGAAGGGGCAAAATGTTGATTTAAAGAAAGGTATTGTTGTCCCTGAGGGAAGATATTATTTTACCAAACCAACTTATTAATCTGCAACTTGGAAAAACTAGAATCCCGGTTAAATTTTAGAATCTATTTATGGGAAACATGAAACAATAATGATAACAAGACAGATGCTTCTCCCTCAGTGTAAAACTCGGGAGGCACATTCCGCTAGGTCCCTCTGTATCAACAGAAAGCTAGCAATACATCCCTGGATCAGGGTGAGATAGAAAGGGTCTGAGATACCTCACAGGTTGCTTATGACTTAGAGTACTATAGAAGACTATCTAAAGCTTTCTGCTAAAGAAGTATGGAAGCATCTGTGAGAGGACCAGGGGATCTAAGAAGGGTCCTTTCTGGGATTGGCAGGAGGCATGGTGACCTTCATGGACACAAAAGGGTTACATAGAAATGTCAGTCAAAGCCAGCAGTGAAAGAATATGATGATTGTCTGTTGCCCTTTTCTGTTCAAATTACCCAGCACTTCAAGTGCAAGGAAATAAAAAGGAACAATAGGAAATATGTCATTCACTGAAAAAAAATTCAGAATTCACTGATTTATTTGCACTGATAAGATTAAGTTTCTGCCACTAAATTAACTAGCATATTAAGGTCAATATTTTATTTAACTATGAAAAAAATGAAGCTAGCTTTATTTAAATACGTATTTTCTAAAATGACAAATTCCTACAAGTGATAATTAATTGAATTCTTTGTGTTTTTATTTAAGTATATGTTTTTTGATCAAGAAAATTATTTTATTTAACCTGTATTTTAGATTCATCTATATGTGTTTTCTTACTTTGTCACCAAGATTAATATAACTAGCTATTTTTTTTTCTATTAAGCCTTTAAATATGATTGCTGTTCTTGCTAGTATTAAAACATAGGGTCTCAAACTGGGACATTATTCTTTAATATTTTTCATGACAGCTAAAGCAGAGGTTGGCTTACTTCAGTCATTACTAACAAGGATTCTAGCCTATTTTTAGATGTTTTAAAAATATTTGGATTACTAATTCATATTCTCTGCAAAAAAGATGCTGTATTTGAACCTATGTGGAAATGATTTAAAAAAATTTTTTTTCATGCTTTCTACATACTTAGGGGCTTCCCAGATGCCTCAGTGGTAACGAATTTGCCAGCAGTGCAGGAGATATGGGTTTGATCCCTGGGTTGGGAGGATCCACTGGAGAAGGAAATGGCAACCCACTCCAGTATTCAGGCCTGGAAAGTCTCATAGGCAGAGAAGCCTGTCAGACTACAGTTCATGGTGTCTTAAGAGTCAGACGTGACTGAGCATGCATGCACCACATACTTAAGTGTAATTTTTTTCTTCCAAAATATTGTACATCTGTATTTTCTCAAATTGCTATAAGTAATTTCATTTTTAAAGTCAGCTTGGCTTCCCTGGTGGCTCAGATGTAAAGACTCTGCCTGCAGTGCAGGAGATATGGGTTTGATCCCTGGGTTAAGAAGATCCCCTGGAGAAGGAAATGGAAACCCACTCCAGTATTATTGCTTGGGAAATCCCATAAACATAGGAGCCAGGCGGGCTACAGTCCTTAGGATCACAAAGAGTCAGACACGACTGAGCAACTAACTCTTTCCAATACTTTCACTTAATCTCAATCTTTGTTTCAGTGTTAGCTTAACAAACATGCTCTTTTACTTTCAGATAAAATTAATAATTTAATGGCTATTGTGGAACAGAGTCAATAAAATGATAAAGACAGCCAGGATCTACACACACACACAAAAAAGGAAGAATTGTTCCTTCTTAAAATAATGCAATAGAGATAAAAGCTAAAATATTATATATATTTTTCCAAAATATCTTTGTCTTTATATGTTATTTAGAAAATCAAATAGAGTAAAAGGTAGTTTACCCAGGACTTATTCACGTGGATAAATTATTTCAGAAATGCATAAAGAGAAGAATCCTATTCCATTATTTCCATTATCTCATAATATTACTAAGACATAAGTGCTTAAAAATATGAATGAAACAAAAATAAATTATTTTAACTAACTAACGTCAGAGATGGTGCTGGACTGGCTCAGAATACGTTAACTATTGAGCCCCTCTTGCTAAGCGTTCTGAGCTCGTCAGCAGGAAACACAAGCGCAGAGACGCCTGCCATGCACCGTCCCGCCCACCGTATGCGGTGCACTAGAGAGGGCGCTGTCTCCTTGATTATCTCAGCAAGCAAGCTGAGTTCTTGGACGGTGAGTTACCAGAGTAATCCTTGATTTTAGGTTTTGTTCTACGTTTTTAGTTACAAGCTGCTGTGAAGCACTGGACAGCTCAAAATACCAAGTCTGTAACCTTCAGGAATAATATTTGGAAACTTCAGTGACTTTAAGAAAGTGTAGTTGATACAGATGAAATAAAACTATGTAAAGGAGCATCGAGTCAGTCTTCTACTAGAAAACTAAAATGGAACAGGGAAGGCTAGTTAATACTGGGATTTGTTCCATAAATTTTATAAATATGTTTATAGCAGTTTATTAAACCATCTATGACAATGAAAAAATTGTTCAAGAAGTTTAGAAGACTACATTAACAGATAAAGTTATGTAAATCTGCTGTTCTGCTCTGCTAAGTTGCTCCAGTCGTGTCCAACTCTGTGCGATCCCCGGTAGACGGAAGCCCACCAGATATTTTACTGTATGGCCTACCTTTTGTTACATTTAATACATTATATTTTGCAAATTGATGGTAACTGGTAATTCATTCATATTAATTTTTGTCGGGTGTGCATTTGAAAATTATTTAAAAAGAAAAAATAACCCATGATGCAACACAAAGCAATATGAACAAAATCTTTACATTTGATTCATGAGATTTTAAGGAAATGAATTCATAGAATAAACTCCTATATCTAAGAATACAATAGATAATACTAATTATTAAAAGCAAGGTCTCTGTAGCTTACTCTGCAATTTATTAACCTATTGTCAGGAAGAGACTAATCCTTTGATATTAATTCATGAAACTTAATTTGAATAATTCACTTGGTAATTTATGCATAAAACAGAAAGATAATAATGATGAGCTCTGCTTAGTGTTTTTCATATGTCATTCAATACTTTGATGCACTTAAAAAGTCACTATGAAAATGGATAAATATTCAAGTTTTTGATCTCTAATACAGACATTTTCAAATCATTTTTAAAACTTTAGAAGAGCAGTGACTGTATTCTACATAGATTATTTTAAGATAAAGTAAAAGTAAAATTATATGGAAATAAAAAAGGACTCCAGTGCTGTGACTGAACAACAAACAAAGGACTCAGAATTTCCCCTGAGACATGAAGCAAAATTGTAATGAAAATAAAAATCATTAGACTTTTAAGAAAAGCTGAAAGTCTATATTAGGGTGATGGAGCTAATAAAAGGACTCCAGTGCTCTAACTGGACCACAACAAAAAGAGGATTTAGAATTCCCCAAAATATGAAGCAAAACTATAATGAAAATAAAAACCATCAGACTTTTAAGAAACGTTGAAAGTTTACATTAGGGTGACCTGGTCAATTATAAAAGTAAATGAAAAGTGATGTGAATCATAAAATAGGTAAAGATTATTCATGGTCAACATACGCATGAAACAATTTCAAACTCAACAACAGGATGATGGAATAGACAACTCTCTTTTGCTTGTGTTAATTCAATATCTACAAACAAATCTAGCAATATGATTTATTATATGTTTTCAAAAATTAAAAAGTACTAGTTAATTATAAAGCTACTGAAAGACTTTTTATTGATTACAGCTGGCAGTGGACTCACTCTGTATGAGACTATTTTTAGCAGTCTTCAAAAGCAACCCGGACCTTGGCAGGATAAACCTCCCCACAATGACTTCTTTTGCTTTGATCCTTGTCTATGGTGTATGCTCTACTCCTTTTGTGCCACACATCTCATCACTCAGCAAGTAAATGCTATGGAAGTTCAGAAATCAGGCCTTCGACAGACTGGGCAGTCCACCTTCAAGGAGATTTTTGACAGTCAGCAAACTAAAGCCAGCTGACACAGCTGACCCACTCCCCGTTTTTGTAAATAATGCTTCATTAGAATACAATCACATTCTTTTGTTTGCGTATGGTCTACAGCTTCTTTTATGCTATACCAGCAGTTTGAATAGCACAAACCTATATGGCTTGCAAAGCATAGAAAATGTATTATCTGGCCCTTTACAGAAAAAGGGCTTCTTTGGTAGCTCAGACTGTAAAGCGTCTCCCTGCAGTGCTGGAGAAACCGGGTCCATCCCTGGGTTGGGAAGATCCCCTGGAGAAGGAAATGGCAACCCACTCCAGTATTCTCACCTGGGAAATCCCATGGACTGAGGCACCTTGTAGGCTACAGTCCATGGGGTCGCAGAAGAGTCGGACACGTCTGAGAGACTTCACTTTCACTTTTTATATAAAAAGTGTTCTGTATAGCACTGAGATAAACTAATTATTACTCCACTAAAACATGGGTTAATTTCAAAAACAATGTTGACTAAGAGGAGCTACACACACACACACACACACACACACACACACACAGTAGTCTGGCATTCTGTGAGATTTTATTTAAATTTTAGTAAAGAGACAAATAAAGGGTTATCTTTGGTGAGGATGGGTTGACTAATAGGCATGCAGAAACACTGCTTGTGCAATGGGAATCTTGCTTTTGTTGGCAGTTACAGAGGCATGTTTACTTTGTAAAAATGTATTGGGCTATACACATGTGATTTGTGTACTTTTAAATATGTATGTTATACTTCATTAAAAAAGAAAAGAAAAGAGAAAGGAAGTAAATTTTCATAGGAAGAAAGCTTGATTCTACTCAATCAATCATACTCACAATGTGAAAATTAGTTGTAAGGGATACCTTGTGTAAGAGTTGACAGCATCATGAACTTGAAGGTGGTTTTCTGTATCAAGTGCATGAGGGTTGTTTGGGCTGTAATTAGTGTGACTGCTCCATGCCTCCAGTCCCATTACAGGAAGAGGGTACAGTGGTTAGGGTAATTATGAAGCAATTTTTAATAAGAAATAGCCTCAGTTATATGTGGAAAATCTATAGATGAAGACTAGTGCTATAATTAAGAAACATTAAGGTCATCTTTCTTGCAATTCATGACGTGTTACCAGACAAGCACAGAACCTAGGCTTCAGAGAAAAATCTCTCAGGCAAACAAGAATGGAAAATCTGCAATCGAGCATTTATTCACAGGAGGAGTGACTAGACAGGGTATGGACTGGAAATAGCCTGTGATCTTAGAGAACACAATAAAAGGGAGAATGTATAAGTAGGGTCTGGAACCAATGAGAAAGACAAAATGTTACATACAGAACATACTGGATGAACTGAGAAAAACAGTTTTCCAAAGCAAATATTCCTCAATTGAGGTCATTAAGAAATTGCCATAGTTTGGGACAGAAAGTGGAGCCAAGGATATCAGTGCAAAAAAGTGAAAAGTCTTCTATAGTACACCTGTGACTTTTCCTCAGAACAAAATTGCCTAAGGGTACTCAATAGGCTTTAACAGTAATTGGCTTCAATCACTGCTATTAGTCAGTGTCCTGCATGGTAAGAGCAAAGTATTTCTGAATACGTATTTTAGCTTTGGAAATGTATGTTCATGTTAATACTCTGATTCATGTAACTGTGGCAGCAATTTCTAAATAGGAGATGCAGACAACTAGGAGAAGAAAACTACACATCCACATGATAAAGTCAGAAATATTTATAGCCCAATCATTGTTTAAGAAATCATTAAAATATCTATGTACAAAAATATTTAATTATCTCTTACTAAATTATAATAATTTATTTGACAAATATATTACATTCTATTGTGTTCCAATTTTTATAGAAAAAGCTGCAGGAAAATACTTTCTGCACAAAAATGCCTGAATAAAGGCACAGACGTAGCACATTGTAGCAGTTAAGGCTTTTCTGTCATCATACAAAACCTAAGGGCTAAATGTAAAAGACTGACAATTCAAAATGTTGGTGAGGATATAGAGCAAATGGAATCCTTATGTGTTACACCTGGAAATGTAAATTGTCATTTTCTTTTAAATATACATTTACACTATTGTCGGGGGCCAGCGTGAGGAATCCCACCTGTGACAGGGTCACGTGGCAAACTCAGATGGCATCGGATTTGTCCCTGGTTTTTCCCGAGCATGTACCCCAAGAATAAAAATTTTTCTGTATTTGTCTATTTCCCCGATATTCTCTGCCAGTTTCTCAGGAAGAGTTAATTCAAAGCTTTGGTTTCCTGCATTTGAAAGTGTTTCAGCCCAACCCCTTTTGATAAGGCTCTATCCTGCCTAAACAGGTTCCTCTAATTTTCTACAAGCTTGTGAATTGCTCACAACCTCCCAGCTGTGGGAGGCACAAAAGCCTCAAAGTATCTTAAAGTTTCAGAGCCTTTTCAAATTTATATTGGTGACAAGATTTCACAGTTGACTCAATGATTGCTGCCAGACCTCCTTATTTCTTATCTCTCAGGCACCCGGGAAGATGTAATCTATGTAAATGGATATGGAAAAAGGGATATGTAGTAGTTTTGATATTAGCAATACTGAACTTTTGAGTAAATTACTTTTCTTTTGCTATAAATTACTGTACTTCCTTATATTACAAGTTGCTGTATTTTTTAGTGTTTTCTGAGAGTGGCTTTCAGACTTTGGAAAGGTTAACACAAATGAGTTTTCTAGTTAACAATACCTCATCAGAAGAGAGCCGTAGAAATGTTAATGGACCTCTTGGCCAGAAGATGATGTAAACCACCTGAGACCTTTTGTAAACAGGAGGGTATGCAAAAAAGAAAGCCTTGTCTCAATGAGGGTCAGGACTGCTGCCCCTGCATAACTCTGCATATTCCATTATGTATAATTTGGGGGTATATAAGCTGATTCTGAACAATAAATGCTCTCTTGGAGCCTTATGCCGACGCTGGGTTTCCCCCATGTCGTTCTTTTCTCCTTCTTTTCCCCCGTTTTCGGCTGAATTCCCATCTGGGGTGGGGAGGCTCACCACGTCTACTTACCTGTCCTGGCTGCTAAGATCTGTAAGAGAGAGAGCCCAGGGTGGGGCACTCTCCAATATTCAAACGGACACTGGTGGCCTAACGTAGATGGTGCAAACCTCTTGTCTCGAGGTTTTATTGGCTTTCCACATAAACCAAGTTATTCAGCCTTCTTTTCTCCATCTTAATTTTCCTACTATACTATTTCTTCCTAATCTATTCTTATATTTCTAAATAAATAAGTTTTTCCTCGCCGACGCCGTCCCCCTTTTGAATCACCCTGGATCCACTGGGGCTGGACCCCGGCACACTATATTTTGCAATTACTGACAGTGTTTGTGAAAATATATACTCTTAAGAGTATATTCACAGCAGCATTATTCATAAGAGCTAACACTGCAGAAACAAAGGCAAAACAAACTAGCAGTTATTCATTAACAAGAGAATAGATAAATGAAGTATGGCTTAACCATACAATGAAATAATGTTTATCAGTATAAAGGAATGAACATCTGATGGGTGAATTTCAAGACCTCAAGACATAATTTTGAAAGAAATGAAACAAGAGGAAAAAAGTAAAACTAGTTATTGGTGGTAGAGATTACAAAGTTGCTGCTACTGGATGGACAAGTTGGGGAGACACATTGAGGAAAAATCCAGGGTAATGAAAACAGTCTATATTTTCTTTTGCATGGTAGTTATTTCATTTCATTTCAGTTCAGTTCAGTCAGTCATATCTGACTCTTTGCAAATCCATGGACTATAGCATGCCAGGCTTCCTTGTCCATCACCAACTCCTGGAGCCTGCTCAAATTCACGTCCATTGAGTCAGTGATGCCATCCAACCATCTCATCCTCTGTCACCCTCTTCTCCTCCTGCCTTCAATATTTCCCAGCATAAGGGTCTTTTCTAGTTAGTCAGTTCTTTGCATAAGGTGGCAAAAGCATTGGAACTTCAGCTTCAGCATCAAATCTTCCAATGAATATTAGACTGATTTCTTCTGGGATAAACTGGTGGGATCTCCTTGCAGTCCAAAGGACTTTCAAGAGTCTTCTCCAACACCACAGTTCAAAAGCATCAATTCTTTGGTGTTCAGTTTCTTTATGGTCCAACTCTCACATCCATACATGACTACCAGAAAAACCATAGCTTAGACAAGATGGATCTTTGTTGGCAAAGTAATGTCTCTGCTTTTTAATATGCTGTCTAGGTTGGTCATAGCTGTTCTTCCAAGAAGCAAGCGTCTTTTAATTTCATGGCTGCAGTCATCATCTGCAGTGATTTTGGCGACCAAAAAAATAAAATCTGTTACTATTTCCATTGTTTCCCCATCTATTTGCCATAAAGGGATGGGACTGGAGGCTATGATCTTAGTTTTTTGAATGGTGAGTTTTAAGTCAAGTTTTTCACTGTCCTCTTTGACATTCATCAACTGGCTCCTTAGTTCTTTGCTTTCTGCCATGAGGGTGGTGTAATCTGCACGTCTGAGATTATTGATATTTTTCCCAGCAATCTTGATTCCAGCTTGTGCTTCATCCAGCCCAGCATTTCACATGATGAACTCTGCATATCAGTTGAATAAGCAGGGTGACAATATACAGCCTTGACATACTCCTTTCCCAGTTTGGAACCAATCCATGTTCCATGTCCAATTCTAACGATTGCTTCTTGATCTGCATACAGATTTCTCAGAAGGCAGGTCAGGTGGTATGGTATTCCCATCTCTTAAAGAATTTTCCACAGTTTGTTGTGATACACACAGTCAAAGTCTTTGGCATAGTCAAGGAAGCAGAAATAGATGGTTTTCTGGAGCTCACTTGCTTTTTTGATGATCCAGCGAATGTTAGCAATTTGATCTCTGGTTTTTCTAAATCCAGTTATTTGGAGCCTTTTCTAAATCCAGTTATTTGGAGCCATGTAATTGTCAATTTTATCAACTTGAACACAAGACTTGTGCATTTTATTGCTTGAAAACATATCATGATTAAAAAGAAACTATAAGTTTTCCACGCTTGGCATCAGTTCAGTCCAATTCAGTGGCCCAGTCATGTCCAATTCTTTGTGACTCCATGAATCGCAGTACGCCAGGCCTCCCTGTCCATCACCAACTCCCGGAGGTCACTCAGACTCACGTCCATCAAGTCAGTGATGCCATCCAGCCATCTCATCCTCTGTCGTCCCCTTCTCCTCCTGCCCCCAATCCCTCCCAGCATCAAAGTCTTTTCCAATGAGTCAACTCTTCACATGAGATGGCCAAAGTACTGGAGTTTCAGCTTTAGCATCATTTCTTCCAAAGAAATCCCAGGGTTGATCTCCTTCAGAATGGACTGGTTGCATCTCCTTGCAGTCCAAGGGACTCTCAAGAGTCTTCTCCAACACCACAGTTCAAAAGCATCAATTTTTCTGCGCTCAGCCT
>SJXQ01012893.1:82376-119816 GCA_006408695.1 Aepyceros melampus
GGTTGCATCTCCTTGCAGTCCAAGGGACTCTCAAGAGTCTTCTCCAACACCACAGTTCAAAAGCATCAATTCTTCTGCGCTCAGCCTTCTTCACAGTCCAACTCTCACATCCATACATGACCACAGGAAAAACCATAGCCTTGACTAGATGGACCTTTGTTGGCAAAGTAATGTCTCTGCTTTTCTTTTTTTTTTAATATAAATTCATTTATTTTAATGGAGGTTAATTACTTTACAATATTGTATTGGTTTTGCCATACATCAACATGTACCCACCACAGGTATACACGTGTTCCCCATCCTGAACCTCCCTCCCTCCCTCCTCCCTCCCCATACCATCCCTCTGGGTCATCCCAGTGCACCAGCCCCAAGCATCCAGTATTTCAACATGTTATCTAGGTTGGTCATAACTTTTCTTCCAAGGAGTAAGCATCTTTTAATTTCATGGCTGCAGTCACCATCTGCAGTGATTTTGGAGCCCAAAAAAATAAAGTCTGACACTGTTTCCACTGTTTCCCCATCTATTTCCTATGAAATGATGGCATATAAGTCCACTATTTTGTTATTTTTGGAGAAGAGTATGGATCAGGAAAGAAATTTCATTGATTCCTATACCCATGTTCATTTATTTTAGAGCTCCCAGAAGATGCCTAGTTCAGTCTTTATGTCTAGTTTCTTCTAGATATGATAACCCCAGAAAGGACAGCTTCAATGGAAATATAATTAAATTATCCCTTGAGGTGAATTGAAAAAAAAGATGTATTTTTCCTTGAGAGCTGATGGAAGGTTTATTACTTTACTTACTCTTGTTAGCTATTTTAAAGAAATATTGACCTATTTTAGTGTTCAACAGTCTGTAAAGGTTTCAAGGTTGAGGAATAATTTTATCAGCCATATTTAGTTTCTCAATATAAGTTGACCATATGCCAGAATTATATCATTCAGGTGTTCTTTATTGGCAAGTTGTTTTGATATATCTTTGTAATCTATTAAAGGAAAGGAAGTGTTGCTTATGGACAGAGGGAGAAAGTTGTTTCTGTGAGATTTCTCTTTCCTGTCTCAGTCATCATGGAAGTTTCTCAGCTGATAAATATTTTGAACTACACCCATCATGTAACAATCTGATGTTATAAATAATGAGTCAGGCAGGTAATGACTTTGGATGGAGATTTTTTTTAAAGTAAAATCCAGTATATCTAGATGAATTAATGGGATCCAAAAATATGTTGTATATTAAAGACTACAAAAATTTAAATACTATCAAACTTGAGCTAATAGATCACTAATTCTAAACTGGTGACCACCTTCATGAAAAGTGTCTTTAGGTCCCTTTGAAATGGATTTCAACTCTGGCTGAGCTTTAGAGAAACACAGAAAGTTTTTGAAAAATTTGGATATATCCATCTCATTCTACAATAGCAATTTCAAGGAGCAGGGACATAGTTGATTTTAATTTTAAAAGATCTTCAAGGGACTTGCCTTGTGGTTCAATGGTTGGGGATCTGCATTTTCAATGCAGAGGGCACAGGTTCAATGCCTAGTCTGGGAACTAAGATTCCACGTGCCACATAGCACAGCCAAGTGGTAAAACAAATTTTAAACAAAGAGTAAAAGATCCCCAAGGAGTTGTGATATGCAACCAGGCTGCAGAACCCTGGGTATCTCTGAGGGCCTTTGAGCCATCAATTCTGCTTCCCAACTTAAAGATAAAAGGGGATAAGTTTCGGACACAGCAATAGTTAGATCTGAAATTTCTGATTATTATTTAAGAATCTTAGGTCTTGTTTTCCTCATATTCAAAATGAAATCATTGAACTTGTTGGTTTCCTCTCTAGATCTAAACTTCTTTCATTGTCTTTATGTATGTGTGATCTCCAATGAGAGGTAAATATGTTTAGCTTCTTTTTCTTCCTTTCATTTTGTTACTGACTTAGCTTTTTTTGCAGGAATGCTCTCTGTCTTTTCAAAGAGACGACAAGAAAAGAAAACTTATCAGGAGTAAGTCTCTTTGCATAGAGGGTCTGCTTTCAGGTATTCTGTTCTAATTAGCAGAAGTAAAAGAAAATGTCTAAATTTACTGAATGTGTCTCTGTTCTCTGCCTGAAACTTACTATTACATTTTGCTTAAGGTCATTCCAGATTAAATTTGGGAATGCTCCCCATTTTTGTCTGGGGGAGTTACCACAAAGAAGAGTTAAATGCTGAAGTTATGACTTAAATTAAAAAATATAGCTTACTTCTATGTTTCCTGGTATTTATATCATTGATGAACAGTGGCCCGCAAAGACAGGAATTAAGCAATGTCATCTGTAAAGGGCATTGCTTTGACCACATGTTTGAGGGATATTTCTTATGGCAGCATTGCTGAGAAACTAGACCTTCTGTAAATCCTTTCATATGAAAACGGACAGGAGAAGCAAAAGCAAATCAGAGAACTATATTAGTAAGAGAATGTGTTAAAATCATGGTAAAGAGAGCCAATAGAAGGGAAAAAACTGAATCCACAGCAACTCAAAGACAGATAGTGATGTCTTGATAGAAATAGATGTGACCATATTTCTACCAAAAAAGTCAGTAAAGAGCAGAAGTGTGAGGCCATAGATTCCTCACTAGAAATATTCTGTTTGGTAGTATTGCCTATTATGTTCTCAAATAAATGGCTTTTTAAATAATCTCAATTTTATGTGTAAAACATTTTGGATTTGGGTTCCTTCCTTTGAAGGACCATTGTTAAAATGTAATAAAACAAAAGCTGAGTAAATTAGATGGCAATGTTATGGTTACAGTGGGAAGTCAGGAAAAAAGCAAATTTAAGTATTATAATTTTAATGTGAAATTTTAGGTTAAAAATTGTGTTGATTCACTTAGAAAACATTTTATTTTACACGCTAACTTTTGGTTTTCCTCTATATGTTCATGCTTTCTCAGTACTCTCTTACCATTGTTACAGACCTTGAATATGTGAGGACATTTGTCAGGTTCAAAGCAATCTCTCCAGGAGGCTCGAACATCAGATATATTCTCTCACTATACTGTCTGTCTGTTTCTAGGAAGAAAGTCTTAAGCCTTTATTATTTCATATGGTTACATAGGAGAGAAAACTAGTGAGAAAAAGAAAAATCCCTCACTGATGAATCTACTCAGGATTATTAACATCAAAAATAAAAAGCAAATATTTTATCAATATCAACAAAATTAGTAGTTTTACAACCAGTAAATATAATGTTGATTATATCAAAATTTCCTGTATATTGCTTTGTTAGAAAATGTATAAAAGCATTTTTATTGATCTGTTGTAGTATAAAAGTTTCTGTGTCAACATTAAATTTCCTTACAGTGTAATCAGGTCACAAATCAGTGTTTCCTTCCCTTGGTACTAAAATTAATCTTGTTCATATGCAGTGTGATATTGTAAGGAAAAGAAACTTACACAACCATTTTGTAACTCTGTTCCTTTAAATTTGGTTTAATTAGCAGTAATAAAAGTAAAAATTCAGTTCCCTGTTTGCACTAACCACATCTCAAGTGCTCAGCATCTAGTGGCTTATGTTATTGGGCCCTATAGATCTAGGAGTCAGTGAACTAAAACGGATGGATATGGGTGAATTTGATTCAGATGACTACTATATATACTAATGTGGGCAAGAATCCCTTCTAAGAAATGGAGTAGCCCTCATAGTTTAAAAAAAGAGAGAGAGATCTGAAATGCAGTATTTGGGTGCAATCTCAAAAATGATAGAATGATCTCTGTTTGCTTCCAAGGCAAACCATTCAACAACACAGTAATCCAAGTCTATGCCTCAACCACTATTGCTGAAGAAGCTGAAGCTGGATGGTTCTGTGAAGACCTACAGTATCTTCCAGAACTAACACCAAAAAAAAAGATATCTTTTTCATCATAGGGGACCGGAATGCAAACACAGAAGTCAAGAGATACCCAGAATAACAGGCAAGGTTGGCCTTGGTGTACAAAATGAAGGGCAAAGGCTAACAGAGTTTTGTCAAGAGAACACGCTGGTCATAGGACATACCCTCCAACAATCCAAGAGATAACTCTACATATGGACATCACCAGATGATGATTCAGGCTTAAAGAAAGTAGGGAAAGCCACTAGGCCATTCAGGTATGACCTAAACGAGAGCCCTTATGATTATATAGTGGAGGTGACGAAAAGATTTAAGGGATTAAATCTGGTAGACACAGAGCCTGAAGAACTATGACAGAGGTTTGTAATAATTTATAGGAGGTGGTGGTCAAAACCATCCCAAAGATAAAAAAAATGCAAAAAGGCAAAGCGGTTGTCTGAAAAGACTTACAAATAGCTGAGGAAAGGGGAGAAGCAAAAGGCAAGGGATAAAGCAACAGATGAATGCAGAGTTCCAGACAACAGCAAAGAGAGATAAGAAGGAATTCTTGAATGGTGCAAAGAAGTAGAGGAAAACAATTGAATGGGAAAGACAAGAAATCTCTTCTAGAAAACTGAGATATCAAGAGAGGATTTCATGCAAGGATGAGCACAATAAAGAACAAAAACAATAAGGACCTAACAGAAGCAGAAGAGATTAAGAAGAGGTGGCAAGTATACACAGAAGAAATATACTGAAAGGGTCTTAGTGACTCAGATAACCACAATGGTGCAGTTACTCACCTTGAGCCAGACATCTTGGAGTGTTAAGTCAAGTGGGTCTTAGAAAGCATCACTAGGAACAAAGCTAGTGGAGGTGACAGAATTCCAGCTGAACTATTTGAAATGCTAAAATGATGCTGTTAAAGTGCTGCAGTCAATATGCCAACAAATTTGGAAAACTCAGCAGTGGCCACAAGACTGGAAATGGTGACGTCTCCTTCCAATCCCAAAGAAAGGCAATGCCAAGGAATGTTCAGACCACCATGCAATTGTGCTCATTTCACTTGCTAGCAAGGTTATGCTCAAAATCGTTCAAACTAGGCTTCAGCAGTACGTGAACTGAGAACCTCCAGATATATAAGCTGCTTTTAGAAAAAGCAGAGACACCAGAGATCAAATTGCCAACATCTGTTAGATTATGGTGAAAGCAAGAAACTTCCAGAAACACATCTACCTCTGCTTTAGGTGATAGGTGAAGTCGCTCAGTCGTGTCCGACTCTTTGCGACCCCATGGACTGTAATCTACTAGGCTTCTCCATCCATGGGATTCTCCAGGCAAGAATACTGGAGTGGATTGCCATTTCCTTCTCCAGGGGATCTTCCCAACCCAGGGACGAACCTGGGTCTCCCGCATTGGAGGCAGACGCTTTAACCACTTAGCCACCAGTCCCCGGTGCCTCTGCTTTATTGGTGCTAAAGCATTTGACAGTGTGGATCACAACAAACTGATGTGAAATTCCTCAAGAGATGGGAATATCAGATTACTTTTCCTACCTCCTGAGACACCTCAGTAGGGGTCTATCCAATCTATGTCTGAGTTTTCATCTGCTAATCCTAAACTGCCACTCCAGTCCTCCCCGACATGGCCTTCTCCTTGGGAACCACAAATGTGCTCTCTTTCTCTGTGAGTCCATTTCTGTTTCATAAATTCATTTGTGTCATATTTTAGATTCTACACACAAGTGATATCATATGGTATTTGTTTTTCTCTTTCTGACTTACTTTACTTAGTATGTTAACCTCTAGTTCCATGCATGTTGCTGCAAAAGGCATTTCATTATTTTTGATGGCTGAGTAGCCTTCCACTGTATATATGAACCACATCTTCTTTATCTGTTCATCTGTTGATGGACATTTAGGCTGTTTCCATCTCTAGCGCACTGTGAATAGAACTGCTATGAACAATGGGGTGCATGTCATCTTTTTGAATTATAGTTTTGTCTGGATATGTGACCAGAAGTGTGATTGCTAGATCATATGGCAACTATACTTTTAGATTTTTGAAGAACCTCCTTATCGTTTTCCTTATCGTAGTGGCTGTACCAATTTATTAATACATTCCCACCAATGGTATAAGAGAGTTCCCTTTTCTCCAGAGTTTCCCCAGAATTTGTTATATATAGACTTTAATGATGACCATTCTGACCAGTGTGAGGTGTTACTTCATTGTAGCTTTGATTAAATAAATGACAGTACTGAAGTTGTTTTCATTAACAGAGGAGACTTGGAGTCTTGAGACCAGTATTTGACTTATGAGTAACTCAGTAACAGGAAGGGAATAGACATTTCTCCAAAGAAGACATACGAATGGCTAACAAACACATGAAAAGATGCTCAACATAACTCATTATCAGAGAAATGCAAATCAAAACCACAGTGAGGTACCATTTCACACCAGTCAGAATGGCTGTGATCCAAAAGTCAACAAGCAATAAATGCTGGAGAGGGTGTGGAGAAAAGGGAACCCTCTTACACTGTTGGTGGGAATGCAAATTAGTACAGCCACTATGGAGAACAGTGTGGAGATTCCTTAAAAAATTGCAAATAGAAATGCCTTATGATCCAGCGATCCCACTGCTGGGCATACACACCAAGGAAACCAGAATTGAAAGAGACACGTGTACCCCAATGTTCATTGCGGCACTGTTTATAATAGCCAGGACATGGAAGCAACCTAGATGTCCATCAGCAGATGAATGGATAAGAAAGCTGTGGTACATATACACAATGGAGTATTACTCAGCTATTAAAAAGAATACATTTGAATCAGTTCTAATGAGGTGGATGAAGCTGGAGCCAATTCTACAGAGTGAAGTAAGCCAGAAAGAAAAACACCAATACAGTATACTTACACATATATATGGAATTTAGAAAGATGGTAATGATAACCCTGTATGTGAGACAGCAAAAGAGACACAGATGTATAGTACAGCCTTTTGGACTCTGTGGGAGAGGGAGAGGGTGGGATGATTTGGGAGAATGGCAGTGCAACATGTATGATATCATAAGTGAAATGAATCGCCGGTCTAGGTTTGATGCAGGATGCAGGATGCTTGGGACTGATGCACGGGGATAATCCAGAAAGATGGTGTGGGGCAGGAGGGGGGAGGTGGGGGTCAGGATTGGGAGTTCATGTACACTCGTGGCTGATTCATGTCAATGTATAGCAAAACGAATGCAGTATTATAAAGCAAAACAAACTAAAAAATAAAAATTAATTTTAAAAATATCTCTATTCACATGTATTGAAATGTTTCTGTTGTCTAGAGTCCATTTGTAAGGTATTAATAATTACTAGATTAATTTTGGAATTCCAAGCAGAACATTTGAAAGGAGCCAAATATTTAAGCTATTTTGCTTATATTGCACAAAGCAAATAAGATTAGAGATGAAGTTCCTGCTCTATTTTAAAAAATATGGTTTTTAAAGAATTTTAAAAATGTTAAACTGGGAAAGAAAAATAAAATCTAAATTCTCTATATTAACTGTAGGTCAATATCTTTTCATACATTATATCACTTAATCTTCACAATATCTATGGAAGATATGGTTGTTCATGACATTTACTTAACTAATATTGGTGGGCACCTACTTTATTTCAAGCACTGTTCTAAGTGTTGTAGGCATATCAACAAGCAAGAAAGATATGGACCCTGTGTTCATGGAGCTTACATCGGAGAAAGAACAACAGGCCACAAAATGGTAAAATACAGGATGATGTGACTGAAAGCATCACCAAAAGCAGACTGGTATTTTTGGTTGGATAGAGAGACTAAGGATACCAACAGAAGCATACATCTGAAGGTATGAGACAGGTGCTGGTGAAAGGGAGAGGAATCTCAAAAGCCCTAAGTGAGGCGAGAGCTTTGTATGTTTGTTTAATCAGTGGGGCTTCCCAAGTGGTACAGTGGGAAAGAATCTGCCAGCCAATGCAGGGGATGCAAGAGATTTGAGTTCAATCTCTGGAAGATCCCTCAGAGTAGGAAATGGCAACCCACTCTAGTATTCTTGCCTGGGAAATCCCATGGACAGAGGAGCCTGGGGGCTACAGTCCTTGAGGTTTCAAAGAGTCAGACATGACTGAGTGACTGAGCACACATACATACATGTTTGATCAGCAGAAAAAAGGCTAGCAGAGTTGGAACAAAGTCAGTGAGAGAAACAATATCAGGGTTAGTCAACTAGAGGGTGCTTGTAGTACATAAATCAGAACCCTTGACTCTCACTCAAAATCCTTCAAGTGTCCCATTTACACCCTGGTGGCTAAGTCGGTAAAGAATCTGCCTGTGATACAGAAGACACAGAGACAGGATCGATCCTTGGGTCAGGAAGATTCCCTGGAGAAGGAAATGGCAACCTACTCCAGTATTCTTGCCCGGGAAATCCCATGAACAGAGGAGCCTGGTGGGCTACAGTCCATGGGGTCTCAAAAGAGTCAGGCATGACTGAGTGACTAAACTACCACACCCGCACATAGAACACAATCCTTCAAATTTTCAAAGGCCTCAAACGTTCTACATGGATATAACTCCTGGCATCAATCCAATCACTCATCCTTTAGTTTGCTTTCCACCAGCAACCTAGCCCTTTGCTGGTTGTCCTATGTGCCAAGTATCCCTAGCCTCAGGATGCTTAAAAAAAATTATTTATTTCCTATTGAAGGACAATTGCTCCAAGGAATCCTGCCATCCTCTGTCAAACCTCAACATGAATCAGCCATAGGTATACACATATTCCTTCCCACCTCCCTCCCCATCCCACCCCTCCAGGCTGACACAGAGCCCCTACTCCATTCCCCGAGCCCCACAGCAAATTCCCATTCACTATCCACTTTACACATGGTAGTGTAAGTTTCCATGTTACTCTTTCCATACATCTCATCTTCTTCTCTCCTCTCCCCATGTCCATAAGTCTATTTTCCATGTTTGTTTCTCCATTGCTGCCTTGCAAATAAAATCCTCAGGACCATTTTTCTAGATTCCATATATATGTGTTAGAATATGATATTTATCTTCCTCTTTCTGACTTACTTCACTCTGTGTAATAGGTTCTAGGTTCATCCACTCATTAAAACTGACCCAAATGTTTTCCTTTTAATGGCAGAGTAATATTCCACTGTGTAGATTTACCACAACTTCTTTATCCATTCATCCGTCAGTGGACATCTAGGTTGCTTCCATGTTCTAGCTATTGTAAATAGTGTTGCAATGAACAATGGGATACATATATCTTTCAATTTTGGTTTCCTCAGGGTATATGCCTAGGAGTGGGGTTGCTGGGTCATATGGTGTTTTTACTCCTCATTTTTTAAGGAATCTCCATACTGTCTTCCATAGTGGCTGTATCAATTTACTTTCCCACCAACAATGCAAGAGCATTCCCTTTTCTCCACACCCTCTCCAGCATTTATTGCTTATAGACTTTTTGATGAGGGCCGTTCTGACAAATGTGAGGTGATAGCTCATTGTAGTTTTGATTTGCATTTCTCTAATAATGAGTGATTTTTGAGGATGGATGGAGGAGCCTGGCAGGCTACAGTCCATGGGGTTGCAAAAGATTTGCATATGACCGAAAACAACAGCAACATGGTTTTCTCATGGTTTCATTCACTTCATTTTCATTCTCTGCTCAAGTGTTACATCATTGGAGAAGCCCTTCCTGATTATCAATAAAATCTAATGCCCTCCTATCACTCTCTTTTCCTTTATTCTGCTTCTCCCAGTTTCTATGACTGCATCAGAAATTGTATCAAAAGTTAGCTGCTTAAAACAACAATAATCATTGTTACCTCCCACAGTGTCTACAGGTGAGAAATTTGAGAGTAGCTTAGCTGGGCAGTTCTGGCTTGGGGTCTCTCATGAAGTTGCAGTCAGACAGTTGTCTCTAGGGTCACCTCTCAGCCTTCATTCACACGACTGGCATCTGCTCTGGTCAAAAGACTGGGAACTGGAATGGCTGGGTTTTGTAAGTTACTTTTTTCTTTCTCTATAAGGTCTCTCCTGCATGGTGGCTTCAAGACAGTCAGAACAATTACTCTGAGAGAGAGACAGGAGAGAGAGAGAGAGAGAGAGAGAGAGAGAGAGAGAGATAAAGAGAGGCATAAGCCATATCATCATTTATGACCTAGCCTTGGGAAATCAGGCAATGTCACTTCTGCTGTTTTCTGTTAGTTGGGGTAGTTACAAAATTTTACCCAGCTTCAAGGGAGAGAAGGGTATAGGCCTTATATCCTGATGGACCAGTGTCAATATATTAATTGTAAGAAGAACATGTGGGATGAGAGATATATATTCTCCAATATTTGGAATATAAAATCTGTCACATTGCTTATTCTTTCTCCAAAGCAGTTTTCACTGTGTTTATTGCCTGTTTCTTACAACTCTTGATGGTCTTCTTTGCTGCTGGGCAATCTTCTTTACCACCCAAATCAATGATTAGCATATAGCAGGCACTTAATATTTTCTGCTGCTGCTGCTAAGTTGCTTCAGTCATGTCCAACTCTGTGCAACCCCATAGATGGCAGTGCACTAGGCTCCCCCATCCCTGGGATTCTCCGGGCAAAAGTACCGGAGTGAGTTGTAATATTTTCTATTATTGAATAAATAAATATTTCTTGAACGAAAGATCTATCAAGCACTAGTGTTTTAGAGAGGAAAATTTTTTTTATAATATTCTGTAAACTGTTATAGAAGTGTAGTAAGAGAATATAATATACAAAGATTATGCTAAGAGTGAGTAGGCACATGATATGTGCCTAAACAGAAAAATAAATGCCTCTTTGATGATATTTTAGAAAAATTAAGACTTTTTAATGACATTATACTTACCAAGTTTTTGGTTGATACAAATCACAATAGTGAAAGACGTGTAAATTTAGGATGTTTATGTATGCAGATTACAACATTGCAAATAACACATTAATCTTGCAGTCACAGCTGTACAAATGCCATCATTCAGCTCATTCTAATATCAATGAAGATGAGCAGGGTCCTTTAATCTCTATTTCTGACTCTTCACTTGACCATTTTCAGTGGGCTTAAATTTCTGCTTTTTTTTAAAAAAAATTGATGTATAGTTGGTTTACAATATTGTGTTAATTTCTGCTTTTTTTTTTTAAAGGCAGATTGTTGACATCCAGAAGGAAAGTGTTTCTTTGATCTTTAAAGAAAAAAAATGTGTAATTTTTTTGAATCCAAGAAATATTCATTTGAAATTCATTCTTCATAAGGGTCAGTTAGTGATTTGTTCACAGAAGAACTGTAAAAAAAAGGTCTTCATGACCTGGATAATCATGATGGTGTGATCACTCACCTAGAGCCAGACATCCTGGAATGTGAAGTCAAGTGGGCCTTAGAAAGCATCACTACAAACAAAGCTAGTGGAGGTGATGGAATCCCAGTAGAGCTATTTCAAATCCTGAAAGATGATGCTGTAAAACTGGTGCACTCAATATGCCAGCAAATTTGGAAAACTCAGCAGTGGCCACAGGACTGGAAAAGGTCAGTTTTCATTCCAATCCCAAAGAAAGGCAGTGCCAAAGAATGCTCAAACTACCGCACAATTGCACTCATCTCACATGCTAGTAAAATAATCCTCAAAATTCTCGAAGCCAGGCTTCAGCAATATGTGAACCATGAACTTCCAGATGTTCAAGCTGGTTTTAGAAAAGGCAGAGGAACCAGAGATCAAATTGCCAACATCCGTTGGATCATGGAAAAAGCAAGAGAGTCCCAGAAAAACATCTATTTCTGATTTCTTGACTATGACAAAGCCTTTGACTGTGTGGATCACAAGAAACTGTGGAAAATTCTGAGATTGAAATCCCAGACCACCTGACCTGTCTCTTGAGAAATCTGTATGTGGGTCAGGAAGCAACAGTTAGAACTGGACATGGAACAACAGACTGGTTCCAAATAGGAAAAGGAGTACATCAAGGCTGTATATTGTCACCCTGCTCATTTAATTTATATGCAGAATACATCATGAGAAACGCTGGACTGGAAGAAACACAAGCTGGAATCAAGATTGCTGGGAGAAATATCAATAACCTCAGATATGCAGATGACACCACCCTTATGGCAGAAAGTGAAGAGGAACTAAAGAGCCTCTTGATGAAAGTGAAAGTGGAGAGTGAAAAAGTTGGCTTAAAGCTCAACATTCAGAAAACGAAGATCATGGCATCTGGTCCCATCACTTCATGGGAAATTGACGGGGAAACAGTGGAAACAGTGTCAGACTTTCTTTTTGGGGGCTCCAAAATCACTGCAGATGATGACTGCAGCCATGAAATTAAAAGATGCTTACTCCTTGGAAGAAAAGTTATGAGCAACCTAGATAGCATATTCAAAAGCAGAGATATTACTTTGCCCACTAAGGTCCGTCTAGTCAAGGCTATGATTTTTCCATTAGTCATGTCTGGATGTGAGAGTTGGACTGTAAAGAAGGCTGAACGCCAAAGAATTGATGCTTTTGAACTGTGGTGTTGGAGAAGACTCTTGAGAGTCCCTTGGACTGCAAGGAGATCCAACCAGTCCATTCTGAAGGAGATCAGCCCTGGGATTTCTTTGGAAGGAATGATGCTAAAGGTGAAACTCCAGCACTTTGGCCACCTCATGCGAAGAGTTGACTCATTGGAAAAGACTCTGATGCTGGGAGGGATTAGGGGCAGGAGGAGAAGGGGACGACAGAGGATGAGATGGCTGGATGGCGTCACTGACTCCATGAATGTGGGTCTGGGTGAACTCCGGGAGCTGGTGATGGACAGGGAGGCCTGGCATGCTGTGATTCATGGGGTCGCAAAGAGTCGGACACGACTGAGCGACTGAACTTAACTGAACTGAACACAGCCATAGGAATGTGACCTAAGGTTGATATTTTAAGAGTAAGTCTCAAGGACATGAGAATCACTACATGAACAAGAAAAATGGGTGTTGTTTTTTTTTTTTTCATTTAAATTTAAAACAACATAAATGCTCACCAAGAATAGTTGAGAAATTAATTATGTACCACAGGTTAACATTCAGGCACTTAAAAAGATACTGCAAAAGAGAAGGCAAAAGATAATTTTTCATAGCTAGCAGGATTACCTAAACTAAACTACCTAAAGCTCCAAGATAATTAACTAAAAAATCGAACTAATATAAAATTCATTGTTATTTGGATAATATGAATTATAAAAAATGAATAATTTTCTGATCAACAGCAAAGATTAGAAGACATAATGGGAAAGTAAGAAAGCATAAAAGCAATGAAATATAAAACAGGACTAGCAACAAGCTGAGATGGGCCAGAGACAAAGCAATGCATTTAAGGAGCTCAGCCCTGCTCGATACTCGGCCCCTCAGCAAGTGGGCTGAATGAGTCTGCAGACCTTAAATGACAAAACTGTCCCCGCTGACAAAAATATGAAAAATTGTGATTTTCTGTTTTCACCACCAGCACTTACTGTAAGAGCATCTGTTCTTTTTCTTATGCAGAGTTTGCCATCCAAGAATGTAGGCAAAGCTAGAGGACTTTTCGATTTCCTTTGCAGGGTACAGATGCACAGGATTTAACATCCTAGCATGAGAAGTGAGCCTCAGGCTTGTTTTGCTTTGGAGACAACACCGGGTTAGAAAACTCTCCTCAAATCTGGACCCACAAAGAATCAAGTAGACCCCAAATTGATCAAAGGAATTCTCCAGAAACAGCAGTGGGGCAACCCCCTCCAGGGTACATGAAACCAGCCTTTGAAGACAGGCTTCCTGCAGTCAGACTGGGCTGCCGTGCATGGCCTGGACACCTCAAGCTCTCACAGGTCCAGGGTGTTTTTGAAAGAAATGGCACCTCCAAGGACCAACATCTGGTTCTTATTCTTCAGACACTCCTTCCATAAACAAATAACACCCACCTTCTAATTCTGAAGACCCTTCAGGAATGCTGTCCCAAGACATAACTGGAGGGTCCTCAGAGGCTAGTAGAGAGGAAGGGCTCCAAGAAGATCTACCCAGCTTGACCCCTTCCTTGCTCAACACTTCTGCTTCTGTGAATGTGGCTGCTGTCCCTTGGAAGGACTTGGAAGGGAAAGGCCCATGGCCAAAAAGTCGACTCTTCCAGGTGTGGAGGCTAGAATTTGGCTTCTCTGATGATGCCACCAGCAAAATGCTTTCCTCACGAAGATACTTGACATAGTGTGTTGAGGATTGCACATAAAAAATTGAAAAGGAAGGCTAGAGATACCAGACACTGCAGGCCCTTTCAGGAGAGAAACTCAAGCTCACATATGAGGATACTGCCCAAGTCTAGAGCAGGGCATAAGTGGAGGCCTTGGCCTGCCAAGTGATCCCAAGAAAGAAGCATTTGCTCACTGGAGAACACTCAACAGTAAACTAAGGAAAATGATGAATTGACCAGAATCTGTTGTCTATCTCATGTATGAGATCTGATATAGAAGTTTCTGACCAATGCCCACCTCTCCCTCCTGTCTGTCTGTCTGGTTCTCTGTTAGAAGATTTCATGTTCTTCTCTCTTGACCTCAACTTGTTTTTAAACCAGACTGCTTTAAAAAGAGTAAAGAGGATGGACCTAGAGATTAGCATACTGAGTAGGCCAGAGAGAGAAAGAAAATATTGCATGATATCATTAATATGTGGAATCTAAAATGATATAAATGAACTTATTTATAAAACAAAAATAGACTCAGATATAGAAAACAAACTCATGGTTATCAAAGGGGAAATGGGCAGGTGAGGGATAAATTAGGAGTTGGGGATTAAAATATACACACTACTATATATAAAATAGATAACAAACCAGGACCTACTGTATAGCACAAGGAACTACTTTATACTCAATAGGTTGTAATAACCTATAATGGAAGAAAATGTAAAAAAGAAATACATATATTTATACGTAGGGTGGCAGCTGAGAGTGCCAGGCTGTGATGGCGCAGGAGAGGCCAAGAGGAGCTACCCCATGCCTGAGGCCAGAGGTGGCGGCCGGGAGGAGCTACCCCACACCCGAGGTCAGGGGCGGCAGGTGAGAGGACAAACCCCATGTCCAAGGAGCGGTGGCTGCACGGGCACAGGAGGGCTGAGAGGAGCTACTCCACGTTCAAGAAATAGGTTGTAATAACCTATAATGGAAGAAAATGTAAAAAAGAAATACATATATTTATACGTAGGGTGGCAGCTGAGAGTGCCAGGCTGTGATGGCGCAGGAGAGGCCAAGAGGAGCTACCCCATGCCTGAGGCCAGAGGTGGCGGCCGGGAGGAGCTACCCCACACCCGAGGTCAGGGGCGGCAGGTGAGAGGACAAACCCCATGTCCAAGGAGCGGTGGCTGCACGGGCACAGGAGGGCTGAGAGGAGCTACTCCACGTTCAAGGTCAGGAGGGATGGCAGTGAGGAGATACCTCTCATCCAAGGTAAGAAGCAGCAGCTGCACTTTGCTGGAGCAGCCATGTAGAGATACCCCACGTCCAAGGTAAGAGAAACCCAAGTAAGATGGTAGGTGTTGCGAGAGGGCATCAGAGGGCAGACACACTGAAACCATAATCATAGAAAACTAGTCAATCTAATCACATGGACCACAGCCTTGTCTACCTCAATGAAACTAAGCCATGCCATGTGGGGCCACCCAAGATGGGCAGGTCATAGTGGAGAGGTCTGACAGAATGTGGTCCACTGGAGAAGGGAATGGCAAACCACTTCAGTATTCTTGCCTTGAGAACCCCATGAACAGTATGAAAAGGCAAAATGATAGGATACTGAAAGAGGAACTCCCCAGGTCATTAGGTGCCCAACATGCTACTGGAGATCAGTGGAGAAATAACTCCAGAAAGAATTAAGGGATGGAGGCAAAGCAAAAAAAATATCCAGTTGTGGATGTGACTGGTTGATAGAAGCAAAGTCCAATGCTGTAAGAGCAATATTGCATAGGAACCTGGAATGCCAGATCCGTGAATCAAGGAAAACAGGAAGTAGTCAAATGGAGATGGTAAGAGTGAACATCACCATTCTAGGAATCAGCAAACTAAAATGAACTGGAATGGGTGAATTTAACTCAGACGACCATTATATCTACTACTTCGGGCAGGAATCCCTTAGAAGAAACGGAGTATTCATCATGGTCAACGAAAGAGTTCGAAATGTAGTACTTGGATGCAGTCTCAAAAAAGACAGAATGATCTCTGTTCATTTCCAAGACAAACCATTCAATATCACAGTAATCCAAGTCTATACTTCATGGGAAATAGATGGGGAAACAGTGGAAACAGTGTCAGACTTTATTTTGGGGGGCTTCAAAATCACTGCAGATGGTGATTGCAGCCATGAAATTAAAAATGACGCTTATTCCTTGGAAAAGTTATNATGGGCTCCAAAATCACTGCAGATCAGGTGACTGCAGCCATGAAATTAAAAGACGCTTACTCCTTGGAAGAAAAGTTATGACCAACCTAGATAGCATATTCAAAAGCAGAGACATTACTTTGCTGACTAAGGTCCATCTAGTCAAGGCTATGGTTTTTCCTGTGGTCATGTATGGATGTGAGAGTTGGACTGTGAAGAAGGCTGAGCACAGAAGAATTGATGCTTTTGAACTGTGGTGTTGGAGAAGTCTCTTGAGAGTCCCTTGGACTGCAAGGAGATCCAACCAGTCCGTTCTGAAGGAGATCAGCCCTGGGATTTCTTTGGAAGGAATGATGCTAAAGCTGAAGCTCCAGTACTTTGGCCACCTTATGCGAAGAGTTGACTCACTGGAAAAGACTCTAATGCTGGGAGGGATTAGGGGCAGGAGGAGAAGGGGACGACCGAGGATGAGATGGCTGGATGGCATCACGGACTCAATGGACGTGAGTCTGAGTGAACTCCTGAAGTTGGTGATGGACAGGAGGCCTGGCGTGCTGTGATTCATGGGGTTGCAAAGAGTCGGACACGACTGAGCGACTGAACAGAACTGAACTGGGCTGCAGCACAATAGGCTTCCATGTCCATCACCCACATCCGGAACTTGCTCAAACTCATGTTCATCGAGTGAGTGATGCCATCCAACCATCTCATCCTCTGTCATTCCCTTCTCCTCCTGCCTTCAGTCTTTCCCAGAATCAAGGTCTTTTCTAAGTAGTCAGTTCTTTGTATCAGGTAGCCAAAGTTTTGGAGCTTCAGCTTCACCATCAGTCCTTCCAATGAATATTCAGGACTTATTTCCTTTAAGATTGACTAGTTTGATCTCATTGCAGTCCAAGGGACTCTCAAGAGTCTTCAACACCACAGTTCAAAAGCATCAATTCTTCAGCAAAATTTGACTCAATTTTCAACATATTTCATTTATAAAAATGCTGTTAAAAATCCAAAATTTTAATGTAAATTTTTTTAGCCTAAGTCAGGCAATATAGGTCCAGTAATGGAATATAGTCACATTAAGACCATCTATAACTCCTGACTATCCTTGGAAATTAAGCCTTATATTACTATCTTTCTCTAGGGTCCTAGGATATTACATGCCAATTGATTGCTGAAGCAGCATCCCAATTCTATTCATGAGAGGTCACATTCATGTCCAAAATCATGTATTCAGATAGAAAAGTAAACAACATACACCTCTCCATCATTCCTATTTTGATAGTATGACTCTCCACATCATGTCTTTGGAGAGATGAATACAACATCTAGGACACTGACTTTTGTTTGTTTGGGCAAAATCATGACAGGAGCAAATTCTTCCTACTAACTCCTGATGCAAAGACATGACTGAGCGACTAAGCACATTGCTCAATAAATATACTCAAATATATATTAACCACAAAGCTTAAGAAAGCAACAGCTGAATGTCATTGCCACATAATGTCTGGCTCTTTGTCCTATAATATCTCCCCAATAAATTAAGTGTTTAAGAAATTTCTAAATTTCTTACTATACCATGGTCATGTTTGCCTTTTTTTTTTTTTTGAACCAATAGGTCCATGTTTTCTGGCTCTTGAATTTAATTCTGTGTGCAAGCCCCCATACAGCAAGGGAAGATAATTATTTTTTAGAGAGGAAAGAGATTTATAGGGTTATAGCAAGAAAGAGTCCAAGGCTTCAGCTGAGTCCTTGTGAAGAAAGAAGTGTCTGTCTTTTCCCTTTTGGACTCTCTTATCACTGCAGCATGTGAGAGCTCCCCTGTCTCGTCTCCTACCTGTGTGTATGCTAAATCACTTCAGTCCTGTCCAATTCTTTGTGACCCTGTGGACTGTAGCTCACCAGGCTCCTCTGTCCAGAGATTCTCCAGGCTAGAATACTGGAGTGGGTTGCCATGCCCTCCTACAGGGGTATCTTCTTGACCCAGGGATGGAACCTGCATCTCATGTCTCCTGCATTGGCAGGTGGGTTCTTTACCACTAGTGCCACCTTGGAAGCGCAAAAGCTGGTTTCTTAACTCTATTTAATTGAAGTTCTTTTCTTTTCTTTTTTTAACAATACAAAGCCTTCATTCCTATATAGCAGCAATCATAGAACTAATGGTTACTGTCTCCTTGGGAGACACATGGCTCTCCAGTTTGCCCCAGAGGAATCTGGCAGACTTATCTCATTTGTAATTTGTTTAGTTTCTATAGGCTCTGAGTTTACAACTTCTGGGATAAAAACATGATTGTCTCAGTTTATCTAAATATCACTGGTGTAATACATATTATTTCCAAATTAAATAATGCAAAAAGTTTAACTTCTAGAACTTTAATCTTCTTTTATAAATTTGTTTAAAGTCTGTATATCAATCAATTTCATTAATACATGTGAAATTGATACTCCATGACTGTGTCTCCTAGTTTGACATATCACATCACATACTGATCATTTGATGAGTCTGTAAAGGGCATACTCATTGCATACTTATTGTCAACAACAATTTACAAAAGCATACATGGCACTTATGATTTTAAATTATACTTAAACCACCTTCTTTGTGTATTAAATTATAGTCAATCTGATATGTAACAATATTTAAAATAAAGTTTGCCATAATCTACCTATAGAAAATTTAATTGCTGTGAAATTTTAAAAAATAAATTATGTTTTATACAAAGAAATAAAGTCTAATCTTATATTTAGATATTATATTGAAGTATAGATGACTTACAATACTATATCAGTTTCAGCTGTACAACACAGGTGATTTAAAATTTTCATACATTACAAAATGATCTCCATGATAAGACTAGTTACAACCTGTCACAATACATAGCTATTACAATGTTATAGACTATATTCTCTGTGCTGCACATTTCATCCCTGTGATTCGTTTATCTTATAGCTAGAAGTTTGTGCCTCTTACTCTCCTTCAAGTATTTCATTCGTCCCCACCCCTACTGGCAGCTATCAGTTTGTTTTCTTCATCAGTGAGTTTTTTAATGTTTGTTAATTTTTTTGCCATTTACTTGTTTTTTTTTAAGATTTCACAAGTAAGAGAAACCATATGGTATTTACTTTCTCTGATTACTATAAGATACCATAGATATCTATTTGTCAAAATGTCAAGATTTTATTAATTTTTATAGGTGAGTAATATTCCATGTGTGAGTGTGTATGTGTGTGTGTGTGTGTGTGTATCCCAGAATAACAGGCAAGTTTGGCCTTGTAGTAAGAAATGAAGCTAGGCAAAGTTTAAGAGAATTTTGTCAAGAAAACATGCTACAATCTAGCAAGCACTGTTTTCAAAACAACCCAAGAGACTATTCTACGCATAGACATCACCAGACAGCCAATACCAAAATCAGAATGATTATATTCTTTGCATCCAAAGATGGAGAAACTCTATACAGTCAGGAAAAACAAGACCTAGAGCTGATTGTGGCACAGACCATGGCTCTTTATTTAAAAATTCAGGCTTAAATTGAAGAAACTATTGAAAACCATTAGGCCATTTAGGTATGACCTAAGTCAATCCGTTAGGATTACACAGTGGTGGTGATGAATAGAATCAAGGGAATAGATATGGTGGACAGAGGGCTTGAAGAGCTATGGATGGAGGTTTGCAACACTGTATAGAGGCAGTGACAAAACCATCCCAAAGAAAAAGAAATGCAAGAAAGCAAAGTGGTAGTCCAAGGAAGCCTTACAAGTAGCTGAGAAGAGAAGTGATAGGCAAAGCAGAAAGGGAAAGATATACCCAACTGAAAGTAGAGTTCCAGAGAATAACATGGAGAGATAAGAAGATCTTCTTAGATGAACAATGCCAAGAATTAAAGGAAAATAATAGAATGGGAAAGACTAGAGATCTATCTCTTCAAGAAAATTAGAGATATGAAGGAAACATTTCATGCAAGGATGGACATGATAAAGGAGAGAAACAGTATGGACCTAACAGGAGCATAAAAGATTAAGAAGTGGTGGCAAAAATACACAGAAGAACTATACAAAAAAAATCTTAATGGCCTGGATAACCATGATGGTGTGTTCACTCAACTAGAGTCAGATTTCCTGGAGTGAAGTCAACTATGCTTTAGGAAGCATTACTTTGAACACAGCTAGTGGAGGTGATGGAATTTTAACCTTCTGCCTAGCTTTACAAATGGTTCCTGCTCTTGGTGAAGTGACCTAATGTAGGGAATTTCCTATGGCCTCAGCAGCACACTCCCCTCTGGTCACTAGAGTTGTATGTTCTATGGTTCCCCCCTCTGTGAGCCATGTGGGCTCTTCTGTTAAAGCATGGCAAACTACTGTTGGTATGCTGATAGGCAATGTTGGCCCCTAGGCTTGTTGGCTGACATTGCCTGTAACATGTAGTGGTTGCCAGCTGGTGGGCAAAGCTGGTTCCTGGTGTTGTTACCCATGTGACCTAGTATGTTCCAGGGCTGATCTTGGCACACTGGTGGGTCAACCTGGATCCTGGGATAGCTTCAGGTACCCAACAGAGGGTACCTGGAGCTGGTGTTGGCCTACTGTTGACTGTGGTCATCTTTAGATTAATTTAACCCTGGAATTCCTCATTAGTCTTTATTTATATTCCAGAATTTTTTTTAATTTACTCATTCAATACATTTGCTTTACACCAGATGCTCTTCTAAGTGCTTTGATAAAGAATTTAACTTATCACTAATTTTTGTTGTTTTATTGAGATAAGATTGAAATATAGTAATCACTGTTTTCTTTAAAAAAAAACAAAAAGCAGCAGTTTTTCAAGTCAAAATCTTAACACACTAATATGCATAGCAAAATATTTTGACATAAAATCTGGGATTTTCATTGTAAGAAAGCTTTTGGTAATGTATTTAACTTTGAAAATAGATGTGAGGTTATAAATAGTAATATTAATGTCTTATAAGTATTATAATAATGTACACTTTTATTCCTAGTTATTTTTAATATTTTTTTTGGTCTTTTTGTCCTTGACAAGTCTTCCTAAGAATCTACCAATTGTATTAATCTTTTCAAAACCAGTTTTTGTTTTACTGGTATTCTGTATTGCGTATTTCCTTTCCATTTCATTGATACTTACACTTGTTTTTATTATTTCTTTTCATGTACATTCCCTTGATTTAATTTTCTATTCCTTTTTTAAATTTTTTAGCTTATTGAGTTGGAAGATTATGTCCTCACCTTTCAGCCTTCCTCTTTTCTAATATATACATTAAAAATATAAATTTCCCACTAAGCAAGCTCTTTTGGGGGTACATTATACAAATTTTGATATGGCATATTTCATTACCATTAGGTCAAATTATTTTTATTTTCCTTTTTATTGGCTAGTTTCCTGATAGTTGAGATGAGTTACTCCTCTTGGTAATGATTTCTAGCTTAATTCCATTGTGGTCAAACCACATACTCAAACTTTTAAAATTTCTGGTTGTTAGTAAACATTCCAAAGGCAATGGAAGAAAATGTAAAGTATATCGTTGTTGGGGAAATGTATTATCTATATGAATTAGGACTCAAATTCTATGAAATCTATCACAGTCTATCATCAATTCATAGAAATTCTACTTTTATTTATTCTAATTAAAACTGAGGCAAGTCTTTTTATAGTCAGTAAACTCATGTGTTTTAACATTCAGAAAGAATCAATCACTAGTAATTGACCTACTTTTCCAATTTTCTTATTCAAATTATATTCTAGTTAGAGATTAAAAAGGAGTAAGTTTTTATTTATTTAAATCAACTCTTTTTATCTATTATTTGCCTATAATATAATTCAAACATTTTAAATGAGATTTTAATAAGTTTTAGAACATGTCTATCACCACCATTTCCTTTTGTCCTTTTCTAATCAATACCCACCCGCCTCTACCTGGAGTCCCAGGTAGCCACTGATATGCGGTCACCTGGAGAAGGCAATGGCACCCTACTCCAGTACTCTTGCCTGGAAAATCCCACGGAGGAGCCTGGGGGGCTACAGTCCATGGGGTCGCGAAGAGTCGGACACAACTGAGCAACTTCACTTTCACTTTTCACTTTCATGCATTGGAGAAGGAAATGGCAACCCACTCCTCTGTTCTTGCCTGGAGACTCCCAGGGACGGAGGAGCCTGGTAGGCTGCCATCTATGGGGTCACACAGAGTCAGGCACTACTGAAGCGACTTAGCAGCAGCAGCAGCAAATATAAATAACTAGTTGTGCATTCTCTGTATAAGGGGAACAGAGTATGCAACATTTCTGTAAGATTTTATAAAATAATAGAAATTCTGGGCTATCAAAGTGAAAACAATAGTTGTTTTAATTCAGACAGAAATTCAGACTGAATTCTAGCAACTTGAAGATCTTGATTAAACAGTTGTGGGGTTTTGTGCTCAGAATTAATCTGAGAATATGATATTAAGATTAGCATGTTATCAAGAAGATAAAACACAGCCTTTAAACTTTATATGAGATTTAAAGCTCTATGCAGTGAGATTTAAAGCCAAGGGAAATTGAGAAATAGATTTTTAAATATCCTACTAACTCAGCAATAAAAATTAATGAAGAAGAAAAACATGAAGCAATATAGATGAATCTGAAAAACACACGGAGTGTGGTGTGTGTATATATATACACACACATATAAAATTATATAGGTATGTGTGTATGCATGTATGTGTATATATATTATATCAGGTGAGCCACACTCTATTGTTCCAAGTATATGAGGCAAAGCTGATATGATCAGATTTGCACTTATGTGGGAAGAATTGCTGGAAGATTATCCATCAAGCAATTTTCAGTGTTGACATTCAGGGACTGAAATTGTGATAAGGAATTTGAAGAAATTTTTCTGTTAGTAAAATTATGTGTTGCCTGAACTTTTACTCCAAACATGTTTTCTTTGGGGAATTTAAAAAACTTTAAAAATCATTTTACTTAGGTAAAATTTAAAATTTTACTTAAACAAGAAAATGAACATTATCCATAAACACTTAAAACCATTTATTTACATGTGCAGATGGATGTTTTGTACACCATTGTATCATGTTGGTTTAAGAACAGTGCCCAAGAAATAATGAGAACTTAGCAGATATACAGTAAATGAATGAATGGATGGATGGATACTACTATAGAACTTTAGACTCAATGTAAATATAATTTTACTTTTCTAAATTGATATTATATTGTGTGATTTTTTTACTGCAGAAACATTCTGAAAGCATTTTCAATTGGTTTTATCATATCCCATTACATAGAAATAACAATTTTGTCAACAGCATTCAGCTGAATTCTGTTTTTTCATCCAGTTTACCAACCTAGATCTTTTAACTGGGGCATTTCATTCATTACATTTAAAGTAATTATAGATAAAGATGACTTACTATTGTTATATTGTTGTGACCTTGATATCACAGCTTTTGTGTCCCTCAGTTTATCATTGCTGCCTTCCTCTGTGTTGAGCTGATTTTTTTGTAGTGATATGTTTTGATTTTCATTTCCTTTTGTGTATATTCTGTAGATAATTTATTTACCATAGAGACTGTATATAACATTCCAAATTATAACAATTTATTTTAAATTAATAGCAAATTAACTTCATTCACATCCACAACCCTACTCTTTTCTAGTTCCCTTACACCTTCCCATATTATGTTACTGATTTCACAAAAGACATCTTTACATATTGTGCACCCATTAACATAGTTTATAATTATTTTTTATGCCTCTGTGTTTTATATATCGTGAAAGAATAAAAAGTGAAGCTATGAACCAAAATTATAACAATACTTCTTTTATATTCGTCTATATATCTATCTTTATTAAATAATTTTATATTTTTGTATTTAAGTTACTCTCTAAAGTTCTTTCATCTCAACTTAAACTCCTCTTAGCATTTCTTATAGGGACAGTCTAAGGGTAATGAAGTTTAGGGTTGGTTGGATGGCCTCACCAATTCAATGGACATGAACTTAGGCAAACTCTAGGAGATAGTGAAGGACAGAGAGGCCTGGCACTCTGCAGTCCATGGGGTCACAAAGAGTTGAACATAACAGGGTCGGGAAGATCCTCTGGAGAAGGAAATGACAATCCACTCCAGTATTCTTCCCTGGAGAATCCCATGGACGGAGAAGCCTAATAGGTTACAGTCCACGGGGTCGCAAAGAGTCGGACACGACTGAGTGACTTCACCTTCACCTTCACCAGCGATTAAACAACAACAACAAGTTTTATTGAGCACATACTATGAGCCAGGCACTTTTCCTTCTAAAATAATTAATTTAAACTTTACTATATTCTGGGCAGTATTATTCTACCCTTTTCACAGAAGAGAAAACTGAGGCACAGAGAGTAACCTACTGTCCATGTGGAACAAAGGCAGACACATGGGAGAATAAAATTTTAAGTCTTCAATAAGTGACATGAAGGTTATTCATGGTTTTATGTGATTTAAGGAGAGAGTTACAGTAGACCAGAAGTTGGCTGGGTCACACGTTCTCCCCAAGTTCTCTTGGCTCTATAAATATTTTAACATGGGATCTCAGACCTTGACCTACACTCACACAGGATTATGACTATGGTAGTGGATTGACCAAATTAGTGTCCCTTTCCTTTGAAGCAGAAACTAACACATGGTATATGGTCTTAACCAGGAGGGCAAGAGAAGTCCAAACCCAGCCCTGTGGTGGGTGAATGAACAAGGGGATGAAGTGAAGTGGAGCTTCAGAGAGATGACAGACTTAACCTGTCGCACAGCCAACGTCTTCACACAGACCTGCGGCCTTCAGAAGGGAGACCGTCTAGCCTTGATTTTGCCTCGATACACTCACACAGGATTATGACTATGGTAGTGGATTGACCAAATTAGTGTCCCTTTCCTTTGAAGCAGAAACTAACACATGGTATATGGTCTTAACCAGGAGGGCAAGAGAAGTCCAAACCCAGCCCTGTGGTGGGTGAATGAACAAGGGGATGAAGTGAAGTGGAGCTTCAGAGAGATGACAGACTTAACCTGTCGCACAGCCAACGTCTTCACACAGACCTGCGGCCTTCAGAAGGGAGACCGTCTAGCCTTGATTTTGCCTCGAGTGCCTGAGTGGTGGCTTGTGTCTGTGGGCTGCATCCGAACAGGTTAGTGGTCCTGAAATATTAGGTGCTTCCTCTTCCACTAACTTTTTTCTTATTAATAGTCTTTCCTTCTGTCAAATTCCTTTAAATACTAGTTCACTCCTTCTCATTCACTCTTTCCCTTATACTCACACCTTATCAAGCACAATGTCATAATTCTCTCTTCCTCTCTCTCTCTCTCTCTCACACACACACACACACACACACACACACACACTTTCTCTTACACAGTCTCAGACATTGTTACTTCCTTATAAGACTCATCAGTTATTAACATTTTGCCTTATTGGATCCCCTCTCTCCCAGAGAGTCATTAAAGAATCAGTTGCAGATACTGTGACACCCATAAACACGAGATAAATACTGAAATATGTATCTGCTAAGATTCAAGACATTTCTTTCACATAACCACACAAGAAGTCTCACTCTAATTCAATATAGTTACCTGATGTACATCCAGAGTCAAAATTCCTCTATTTTCCCAATAATGTCCTTTATAGGATTATTTTTGTGCTTAAATCAAAAACCCAGGATTTCCCCTGGAAGTCCAATGTTAAGATCCCATGCTTCCAAAGCAGGGGTCATGGCTTCAAGGAACCAAGAGCCCATGTACCACACTGCACAGCCAACTGTTGTTTTTTAAACAACTGTATAAAATCCAATTGAGGATCATGTGTTGCATTTAGTTGTTGTCTCTCTGCAGCCTTCTTTAATATAGCATGTTTCTCTACATACTATATTGTCTATGTGACAATGCAATGACAGGTTGAAGCACCTAAGTCAGATGTGTTGCAGAATATCCCTCAAATTTTGTATTTCTGTTTCCTTCTTTATGATTATATTCAGGATGAACATTCTTAGCACAAGTACTAGAAGGACTTGTGTCTTTCTTGGTGCACCACATTAGGGATATATACAGATGGTTTGTCCTAACATCAGTGACATTGTTTTATCATTTTAGAAAGGTAGCATCCACCTTTGTAAAGGTGCATTTTCCCTTCGTAGTTAGTAAGTAATCTGTCATGTAATATTATGGGACTATGTGAATATCCTTTCCCCAACTGTCTTTCAGTTTATGATTTGAAAATTCATTGATGAGTCTTGACTGAATTAAATATTTTAATGGTGGTTTTATGTTAAGTATTTCTATTTACATCACACCCTTTACACTTATTAGCCAGCACTCTTCTGTAGAGATTTTCCTTTCCCTTTAATACTTGTCTATGCATTGACCTATATAATTAGTATGAGATTCATGGATTCTTTTTTGAGTCAACTTCAGCTCTGTCATGCATGCTCATACAGTATGTCATGCTCTTGTTCATATATTCTCTCTCATATGTCCTCACAAATAGTTGTTTAATCCATCAAGATCAAGAATTAATGGCAATGGCTGAGTGAGTCTGGAGATGCCATGCCATCTGTATCATTAAGAGATGTTCCATGATTTATATCTGGTCCTGTTCACACTGTCCACACTGTTCCGTGAACCTAGGGTAGGCAAGGCACAAGCTAAGGCTGGAAGGAGACTCGAGGAGCCATAGGAACTGCAGACACGTTTATTCTTTCCTGGCTGACGCAGCAGCCATAGCATAACCTAACACAACACAGCCTCTCTCCTGCCTGGCACAGCAGCTGTAGCAGCAGACGTGCTATTTTCTCTCCTCTCATGGCTGACCCAGCGGGACACAGCCGTGATCCAGCAGTAATGCTGCTGCTTTTTAGGTGGAACTCCTATCTGCATACAGCACTGAACCCCTGACCAAGAGGGTACCTCATGAGGCACATGTGCCATGCTATAAATGATCTCAGCTGCCTCACAGTCATTATTTACAAAACGTGGGACGAGAGAGCCTGAACACACCATCTTGGCTAATTTGTTCTCTCCCTACACATGAGAAATCCAAGACATGAGTTGAGACCTCTGGGATAAAAAGAATTAAAGAATAGAAGTAAAGGATGGAAATTCTAAGAGGCATAGTGCAAGAAAATACTGAAGAGTCAAGAGTAGCCTAGATGAAGAATGGTCATTTTGAAACAGAGAATAGAGTTGTGTGAGAGAAAGATGAAGAGTGAGAAGTGCTCACTCCAATGTCAGGATGACGAGAAGAAGGTCTTCCTGGAGAGAGGGCACAGGTGTTAGCAAAGAGAAGAATTGTGAAGGAGAAAAAGTCAGTGCTCTGTGGAACATAAACAGGCGAGTTAGTAATATGGAAGGTGAGTAGTAGGGAGACTCAGAAAAGGACCCCTGGTGGAAAAATTAGAATCCAATAGAAGCACACAAAACTTGAATTAATTGTTGGTGATGGGAGAAGGAAGGTAGGAAAGTTCAAAGGACAGTTTGGTTAACTTAGGGTATGAGGAATGAAGGAAACAGAAGAAATTCAAGATGACACAAGAGATGGACAGAGAAGGAAAGGAAAGGAGAAAAAAATGGGGGCAGAGAGGCAACACCAGGGATACTGCCCACTTGTATCTTTCCCAGATCCCAGGGATAGTTGTGTAAAGAAGGATTCTACTGGCTAGATCCATCTACAGTAGGAAAGTAGGAATTAATTGTTGGTGATGGGAGAAGGAAGGTAGGAAAGGACAGTTTGGTTAACTTAGGGTATGAGGAATGAAGGATTCAGAAGAAATTCAAGATGACACAAGAGATGGACAGAGAAGGAAAAGAAAGGAGAAAAAATGGGGGCAGAGAGGCAGCACCAGGGACACTGTCCACTTGTATCTTTCCCAGATCCCAGGGATAGTTGTGTAAAGAAGGATTCTACTGGCTAGACCCATCTACAGTAGGAAAGTTTAGGCTTTTCAAATTTTTAATGTGCATAGAAACCACTTGGAGATCTTGTTAAAATGCAGATTCTGAGTCAGTAAGTTTGGGGTGGGGTGTCAGATTCTGTGTTGGTAGGTGGTATTGATGCTCTGGACCATACTTTGCATAACAGAGGCTAGCAGATTCCTATGCAGATAAACCAGGCCTGAAGTCCATGGTTGTGAAGCTGTGAAAGCAGAACAAAAACAAATAGTTTCCTTCTCATACCTAGGGATCATCTTCATGCCAGGGACCACCCAGATGAAGGCCAAGGACATTCTCTACCGACTACAAGTGTCTAGAGCCAAAGCCATCGTGACCACAGATACCCTTGCCCCAGAGGTGGAGTCTGTGGCACCTGAGTGTCCTTCTCTGAAAACCAAGCTCCTCGTGTCTGACCAGAGCCGCGAAGGGTGGCTGGACTTCCGATCACTGATTACGTAAGTTTCTGTTCTGACAAATGTACTTTCTGAAGAATGGCAGAAGGCCACTCACTCCCANGAGACAAAAGAAACATATACAGAAAATTATTACATTGATGAAAGAAATCAAAGATGACATAAACAGATGGAGAGATGTTCCTGGGTAAGAAGAATCAATATTGTGAAAATGACTACCCTACCAAATGCAATCTACAGATTCAGTGTGATCCCTATCAAATTTCCAATGGCATTTTTTCACAGAACTAGAACAAAAATTTCACAATTCATATGGAAACACAAAAGATCCCAAATAGCCAAGGCAGTCTTGAGAAAGAAGAATGGAGCTGGAGGAATCAACCTTCCTGACTTCAGATTATACTGCAAAGTTACAGTCATCAAGACAGTATGGTACTGGTACAAAAACAGAAATATAGACCAATGGAACAAGATTGAAAGCCCAGAAATAAACCCATGCACCTATGAGTACCTTATTTTTGACAAAGGAGGTGAGCATATAAAATTGGGCAAAGACAACCTTTTCAATATGTGTTGCTGGAAAACTGGACATGTACAAGTAAAAAAAAATGAAATTAAACACTTTCTAACACCATACACAAAGATAAACTCAAAATGGATTAAAGACCTAAATGTTCCCGGAGAAGGCAATGGCACCCCACTCCAGTACTCTTGCCTGGAAAATCCCATGGATGGAGGAGCCTGGTGGGCTGCAAGTAAACAGCACCAAAGGGGCAATGTTATGTCTGTTAAACTGTGGGCTCTATGTAGTGCTATTACCCACGCTCTGAAGCTTTTTGAAACAGATAGTGAAACAGCATCTAAAAAGGAGGAATTAGGTGCTCGGGAAAGAGATCAACACGATGGGGGACAAGAGATGACTCCCCCTCCTCCTCCTGAGCCCCCTAAACCTCCGAATACAGATTCAGAGTCTGACTCTGGATCTTCGGAAGAGAGTGAAGGAGAGAGTGATATTGACTTGCATGAGATGGTCAAAGCCTTTAAGCAAATGATGACGAAGACCAAAACAAACAAGGTAAACACTAAGTCTTCGCGCCGCCCCCCCATACGCCTCCTTGTTCCCAATAGAAAGGGACAGAGCCGATGTGGGGAGAGAAAACCGCTGTTTTACTTTTCCAGCGGCTATGTTCTGTGATGACGATGATCTTCCAGCTCCCCCTAGTGGTTTTATTGACCCCCCCCCAAAAGCTATTCCCCATAACTCAGCAACAGAGTCTCCAAAACCCTCAGTTAATTGATGTGCAGTATTTGCCACTAAAGTATAAATTTATAAAGGATCTAAAGTCGGCTGTGTCCCAATATGGTCCCCAATCGCCTTTTGTTTTGGGAATGCTTGAAAATATTGGTACTGCTAAATTGCTTATCCCTCTGGATTGGGAAGCCTTAGGCCAGACGGTGTTAGAAGGATCGCAATGGTTGCAATTGCGAAGTTGGTGGGACGATGAGGCCAGAAAGCAGGCACGTATAAATGAGATGCAACAGCCTCCTGGCCTCCTTGAGGAGAAACTTCTTCGTGAAGGAGTTTATGCAGTATTTGCCACTAAAGTATAAATTTATAAAGGATCTAAAGTCGGCTGTGTCCCAATATGGTCCCCAATCGCCTTTTGTTTTGGGAATGCTTGAAAATATTGTACTGCTAAATTGCTTATCCCTCTGGATTGGGAAGCCTTAGGCCAGACGGTGTTAGAAGGATTGCAATGGTTGCAATTGCGAAGTTGGTGGGACGATGAGGCCAGAAAGCAGGCACGTATAAATGAGATGCAACAGCCTCCTGGCCTCCTTGAGGAGAAACTTCTTCGTGAAGGAGTTTATTGGGCCTTTCGAGAATAGGCCCAATATACTGATTAAGATTTACAACAGGTTCGCCAGGTCTTTTTGCGTGCCTGGAGACGAGTGGTTCCTACTGGACAGTCCCAACCATCTTTTATTAAAACAGTGCAGGGAGCTACTGAACCTTATACCGATTTCTTGGCCCGCTTACGAACTGCTGTTGTTCGTGTGGTAGGGCAGGACCAAACTGCTAAGGTTTTGTTGGAGACTCTTGCCTTTGAAAATGCAAATCCAGAATGTAAACGGGTTTTGGGACAGGGGGCCCATCTAGGGGAATACGAACGTGCCTGTGCTGGTGTTGGAGGGATAGAACATCAAGCCTCTGTGTCTGCCACGGCCGTGGCTGGTGCTCTTCGGTCGAATAGACAGGGCACCTGTTTCAGTTGTGGCAGGCCTGGGCATTTTCGGGAAGATTGTCATAAAGGAAAAGGAATGCTTCCGAAGGTGCCTGCAAAGAAAGCCTCCTGATGGATGTAGGAGGTGTAAGAAAGGGAAGCACTGGACCAGTGGATGCAGGTCTAAAACAGATAAAGAGGGGAATTCTTTACCCCCCCTCAGTTGGGTAACTGCCCAATGGGCCTGGGTTCCTGAGGCCCTATGACAATACCAGGGACATGGCAGTTCCATCCCAAGAGGAACCCTCTGTCTCCCAACCCGGCCAACAAATGGTCCTTACTTAACTGTTTCAGACCTGCAAGCTGCTACATACGGCAGCGCAGCCACAGATCTCCGCCTTGCTGAAAATGTTTTGCTGTCTCCTGGAGATGGTGTCTATAAAATTAAGACTAACGTATATGGCCCTCTCCCTAAAAAAACTTTTGGCTTATTTTAGGCCGGAGTAATTCTGCTTTAAAAGATCTCCATGTGTTGCCTGGAGTAATAGATTCTGATTATGTTAGAGAGATTTATATTATGGCATATGTCACCCAAACTATATCCTTGGCTATAGGGGAGCGCATTGCTCAAATGTTGTTACTCCCTTGTTTCCCTTTTCCAACTGCTGACAAAGATCAAAAAGGGGGTTTTGGAAGTACAAGGAAAAATATATATTAGAAAATGCTTATTAATGATACCCCTCCCTCTTTAAAACTATCAATGGAAAATTTTGTGAAGGACTTCTAGATACTGGAGCAGATGTTTCTGTGATATCCTTAGCTCAATGGCCAAAAGAATGGAATAAAAAATGTTCTATGACTCTAACAGGATTGGGAGCCATTGCAGAAGTGTGGGTAAGTGTGAATCCGTTACCTTGTGTGACGCCTGAAGGAAATAAAGTCCTTACTTCCTTTTATATTGTGAATATACCTATTAACATCTGGGGACGGGATATTCTTTCCCAGATGAAAGCACAGTTATACATCCATTCGGAAACTTGTAGCCACTGCTCACCTCCCTTGAGCACTTCCCCTAAAATGGATTTCTGATACTCCCAAGTGGGTTGAGCAGTGGCCTTTAAATAGAGAAAAGCTCGAGGCATTGAAACGATTAGTAGATGAACAATTACAAGCTGATCATATTGAACCATCTCCATCTCCATGGAATTACCCTGTTTTTGTTAAGAAGAAATCAGGAAAATGCAGACTTTCAATTGATCTCCGAGAAATTAATAAATGCATTGAGCCAATGGGAGGGCTTCAACTTGGGTTGCCCTCGCCTGCTTTAGTCCCCAAATCTTGGTCCATCATGGTTATAGATCTAAAAGATTGCTTTTTTAACATTTTATTACAACCTCAAGACAAGGATAAATTTGCTTTTACAGTGCCTATATATAATCATAGTCAACCTGTTAAACATTATCAGTGAAAGGTGCTTCCCCCAAAATGATTAATAGCCCTACATTATGCAAAAATATGTGGCTAGAGCCTTGACTCCTGTGTGCTATAAATATCCTGGTTTTGTTTTATATCATTATATGGATGATCTTCTCCTTGCTGCACCCATTAAAGATGAGCAAACGCTACTCTATTCAGCTGTCCAAACAGCCTTGCAAAAATATGGGTTACAAATAGCCCCCCAAAAAATGCAAACTAAATTTCCTTTTTCTTACCTTGACACCATTATAAAAAAAACTCATTCATCCACAAAAAATTCAAATTTGGCGGGATCATTTAAAAACTCTAAATGACTTTCAAAAATTATTGGGAGACATTAATTGGCTTCGCCCATCTTTAGGGATTCCCACATATCAACTGCGACACTTATTTGCTATTCTTGAGGGAGATAAGGCCCTAGATAGCCCTAGACAACTTTCCCCTGAAGCTCTACAAGAATTGCAATTGGTGGAACAATGGCTTAATGAAGGCTGTATATCTTATATCACTCCTAATGCTCCCATTAGTTTGTTCATTTTCCAAATTCCTCATTCTCCTTCAGAAATTTTGTCTCAACATACTAAGATCATAAAATGGATTTTTCTCCCAAACAAATTCAATAAAAAACTCACCACTCATATAGATAAAATAACATTTCTCGTTTTAAAAGGAAAGACCCGACTTTTGCAACTTACAGGATATAAACCCCAGAAAATTGTGACACAACTTTCGTCTGTTCAAATTTCTTAATGTCTTCAACTTAATGATAACTGGCAAATTGCCCTTTCACAATACCCTGGGACAATTTCCAATCGTTATCCTCATTCCAAATTGTTTGATTTCCTTCGACATACTCCTGTGTTATCTGTCAATTTCATTTCACCTATTCCCGTTTCACGTATTACTGTTTATACTGATGCTAACAAGACTTCTGCTGGATATTGGACGGAAACGACATAAAGTACTTTCTCATTCCTTTACTTCAGTTCAACCCGCTGAGTTGTGGGCTATTTCTTTAGCCTTAACCGATTTTTCTTCTCAACCGCTTAATATTGTTCTGATTTTCAATATGCCGTATTATCCTGTACTCTTTGCCTACAGTTGATCTTCCTTTGGTCCTTAAAACTCCTATTGATAAACTTTTTTTCTCACGTTCAAGCTTTACTCTTACAACGCACCGACCCCCTCTCCCTTTGTCACATTCGCTCTCATTCTCCTTACCTGGACTTCTTGCTCAAGGAAATCAGCAACTTGACCGACTGTTGTTTCCTGTACAGGCCGCAGTGGACGAACATGCCTTGCAACATACGAATGCTGTTGGTCTCCGTCACTCTCGTGCTGTCACTAAATGGCAGGCACGAGATATTATTCGAGCTTGCCCTTCTTGTGTGCATTGTAACTTACCGTTTCTTCCTGCAGGTGTTAACCCTGGCGGAACTACAGTTAATCATATTTGGCAAATGGATGTTCTTATTGTGCCCTTCTTTGGTGGATTAAAATATGTACACCATACAATAGATACCTTTTCTCATTTTCAGTGGGCATCAGCGCTATATTCTAAAAAAGCAGATGCCGTCATCACACACTTATTAACTTGTTTTGCAGTGATGGACATCCCTTCTGAACTTAAAACTGATAATGCCCCAGCTTATCAATCCATTAAACTGCATAAATTTCTTCAAATGTATAATATTCAACACTCCTTTGACATCCCCCATAATAGTCAAAGACAAGCAATAATTGAACATGCAAATTGTATGTTACGTGAATATAGTCAAAAAATAAAAAAGGGGGGAATTGAGGGTGGCTTTACTAATCCCAAGGACATTTTACATAGAACTCTGTTGACTATGAATTTTTTAAATGTTTGGCCGTCGGCAACATTGCCTTGTGTGATGCGCCATTTTGTGTCAAAACAGGCCCCAACTCTGTTTCAAAAAGCAAGAAAACCAATATCGGGACTCCGAGAAGGGATGGCTTTCTGGGAAGTTACATCAGTTGGGAAGAGGGTATGCTATTATGTCTACAGATTCCTCTCCTTTTTGGGTGCCATCCTGACTTGTGAAGCAAGATTATGGCGACCCATTCGTGCGTCAGTTCCAGGAGCTCTCCAAGCAGAGAACCTTCACGATGGCGACACGAGTAGCCAGCCCTCCAACGTGGGGTTAACTCAAGAAGTTGACTCAGGAAGCGGAAAAGACACTCCAGAAAGCTAACCAACCCCTTAACCCCACTAATTTGTTTTTGGCCATGGTGGCTGTTGTTACCTGTCAGGTAATGGTAGTTTCTGGAAATTCTTATGCCCATTGGGCATATGTACCTAACCCTCCTTTAGTTAGGGGTGTTTCTTGGGGGGAACCTGAGATTCCAGTGTGTACTAATAATACTGACTCCCCCCACCCGCAACTGTGGAGGGATAGAGGACCTTCCGCATCATCGGGACCCTCAACAGATTTCTAATCTCTCTATAGCAGTAGAGGGTGTTCCTGTTTGTATTGGCAGTCACTCCTTTTGTCTACCCACTATTTCACATAATCATTTCCATGCGTATAATACTTGGGGAGTTAATTATAGAGGCTTTCATTTGGCTGTTTTCTCAGTACTAATTTCAGCACGAGGATTTAACACTTTCTCTCTGCCTCCAATACGGGAGACCTGGTTCGATCCCTGGGTAGGGAAGATCCCCTGGAGAAGTAAATGGCAACCCACTCCATTATTATTGCTTGGAGAATCTCATGGACTGAGGAGCCTGGTGGGCTGCAGACCATGGGGTCACAAAGAGACACGACTGAGTGACTTTACTTACTTACTCTGTACCTTAATGCTTCTTCCCATATTCATTTGCCTCTGTGTCCAGCATCTTTCTTTGAAGCGTCATTGTCTCATCTTGAATGGGAAAAATGTCTGGACCACAGTCCCAAAATGATTATTAATAGTTCCAATATTATCTTGGTGGACTGGAGTCCTGACCATTCAGAATTTGTGGAAAAGTAGTCAAACCGCACCTTAAAATGGCATAGACGTAGTGGAACGTTAAGTGGAAGTGGGACTGAGACCATAAAAATGCAACATTTTGCCCTTGTGCCACCTATACTGCAATGATACCATATCCTCAGACACAAGGGGAAATTTGGAAATTATGGGCCGTTTCAGGCAATCTCACTGTCTGGACGGGTAATTTTACCCTTGATACATCTCAGCCTAAAGGTCCTTTTCAAGTTCACTTGCATATAAATAAGTCCTACACTGCTGTGGCTTGTGTAAAATTCCCTTACTCTATTTTAATAGGAAGTTGGACCTGGAATATGACGTGGGGTATAATTGAATGTGTTACTTGTTCACTAATGCAGTGTGTAAATAAAACACAATGGCAAGAAGTAGAGCATTAAAACTATTCTGTGGCTACAGTTAAAGCTGAGATATGGCTTCCGGTGAATCTAACTAGGCCTTGGTCGATTCTATTGCTATTCCACACTTGTATGATGCTGTACAAGTTCTTCTGCACCAGTGCCAGCGAATGCTTGGACTTATAATTGCTTCTGTACTCACTGTTGCCTCAGTTACTGCTATGGCTGCAGTCGCTGGGATAACTGCATAAAAGCCTTCAGACTGCTGATTTTGTTCGTGATTGGCACAAAGACTCCCATCTCCTTTGGCAACAACAAAAGGACTTAGACGCTCAGCTTGCTACGGATGTTTTGAACCTTCAGCATACCGTGTCCTGGCTGGGAGATCAAGTGACTGTTTTAGCTACTAAAAGTGTATTAAAATGTGACTAGAATTCTTCCCATATTTGTGTGACCCCTGTCCCTTTTAACATGTCAAAAGGGTGGGATAAAGTAAAACGTCTCTTGATCGGACATCAGAATTTGACCGCTGAAATCATGCAATTGAAACAAGATTTATGAAGACCTTTAGTAAAAGCTTGTCTGACGTTACTGGAGCGGATATATTAAAAAAGTTATCCCAGGGAGTTGCCAATTTAAATTCTCTCGGTCATGTATCTACTCTGTTATCTGTTTCTTTTAAAAATGTGTTACTGATTTTATTTGTATGTTCTGTTTTGTATCTAGTCTTCTGGCATTGGCGAAGAAGCCAGCAACTGAAAAGCAAAGCTGCGAAATCCTCTCTGTCGCAAATTTTCTGCAAAACAAAAAAGGGAGAGATGTAGTGGAACAAGTGTGAAGGACTGCAGATGTGCTTGCAAACGAGACATCTATCTGGCAGAAGGGGCTGGAGCATGTCTGCAAACGGAATGCTCTGCCCAGGGAGGCTGGAGCATGTCTGCAAACGGAATGCTCTGCCCCTTGGCTCGTTATGACCTTGGGAAAAGAACACTTCTTGCAAATAAGGGTGTTTGTTCCTAAAAAGGAGCAGGGCCCGAGGCAGAGGAGCCAAGGTTTGATAAGGGGAAGGTCAAGACTGTTGGTGGGTCTAAACAAGTTAATGTCTTTAGCTCACGCATGCACATATGTAAATATGCTTAGTCATGCTACTTGGCAACTCCTATGCCTTTGTCTGGATTCATATATAAGAAATAAAGAAGCCTGGGGGAAGAAGAAGCTTCTTCGCTCATCTACCTCGTTGTCTGTTGTCTGTGTTTCATTCTGTCACCGGCAAGCATGCAGGCAGATTTGCTTTCCTATTAGAAATGGACTGGTTGTTCCATGTCCCGTTTCCTTCAGCAGTTTGTGAGCGTCATGCCCTCACTGACCCTTGGCATCACCAGGCCTCATGTGTTGGTTTCGCTGGGCCAGGCCTTAGGGGAAGCTGCCCATGGTAGCAGGGTCGAGCTCACCGACCGGGGATCTGGCCTACTCCTTGGAAGAAAAGTTATGACCAACCTAGATAGTATATTCAAAAGCAGAGACATTACTTTGCCGACTAAGCGCGGAGTCCCAGCCACTGGGCCCCCAGGGAGGTCCCACAAGTCTTTTAACTGACATGCGTTGAATTTTAAACAGTGCTTGTTCCACCTGACAAAGTCCATTCTAACCAATGAGGTTTTCCTTGAACTCACATTCTTCTAAAGGTCTTAGGGAATTCCCTGGCGGTGCAGTGGTTAGGACGCCACTCTCTCATTGCCAGGGGCCCAGATTCAATCAGTCCCTGATTCAGTTCAGTTCAGTCGCGCAGTCGTGTC